>JBBPBX010005430.1:0-55968 GCA_038048925.1 Garcialebias charrua
TAAACTACCATATTTCCCACCCTATAAGTCGCATTGTCCAATTTGAACTTAGAAACGCTAAGCCTAAAACCCACAACAAAAAACTAACCTTAACAACCGTTTAAATCCACGAGATTTAATTTGACCTCGGTCATAAAGTTGAGACCTGTTTTTCTTGTGTGTTGCACTTTGGAATCTGACGACAAGAGTGTGTCGAAGCAGTGAAACGTTGTTTCCTTGTTGTTTAGTCATTACTGTTGTCATTAGTTGAGATATTGTTTGGTTCTGAACACTCCCAGCCAAAAAGGTTTTGTATTAACATTGGTTAATGAATGATATGGATTTAACTATGCCAACATGCAGTTCGTTTTGTTAAATCTCAATCGTCGAAGAGTCAATGTAGTTTAAAGCTACTCAAGGTACCATAAACTACACTGGTCTCACAATTTCTAAATTGAACCGATTCGATCGTTTCTATTCTAGATTATCTATTCATTTTGATGAGTCTCGCCATAGACTTCAAAATTTATTAGGAATACCAAATCCTACGTCGTTCGTCTAAAAGACAACAGACATTTAGATCAAACTATATTTCATTTTCTATTTTAGTTTAACCTAAACTAAGTAATGAATGGAGGAATAGTTTGGAATTAGAGGCCTTCGTTACAGAAGCCCTCCAAAATTTTATAGGTACAGATCCCTATATCTAATTTTACAGAATTGATCCACCCCTTAATTGGTAATTGTAGCTGATCTAAACCATGATAGCTTACATACCAGGTGCATATAGGTAAGGCTTAATGTAAAATCCCAATCATAAGCCCACCTAAAAAACCACATAATTGCATGACACATAGAACCAGAGTGGCACTGACTGGAAACCAACCAGCCAACAACCTTCGATGTGGGGACCTGCAGCTCCAACGCTTGGTCTTCAACCTCCATCCAAGGGTCGCCTCCTCTGCGTCAATCGAGGGATCCCCTCTACATGCTGATTATGAAAACAATTGTTGCTGATCAATCAACAAAACTAACCGTTGTGGAATTACTGCTGTGGAATTACCGCTGTGGATTATAAGACTTTGCTTTCCAAGGGATCACAGACTTTGTTTTCCAAGAGTTAACAGACTTTGTTTTCCAAAGGATTAAAAGCTTTTCGCAATGGGATTACCTCCGAACAGTATGGAATTTCCAAAAACTTTATGGGATTATAATTTTTGATTTTTCTTTTCCACTTGCTGGATTACTTCAAGATCAAAGACAGTTCAAGGTTTCCTTTCGTGTTGGACCCCATCCCCAAGGACTGGCGATGGCTTCCAAAAGGGGGGAGATGTAGTGGACCTACCCAGGGTCAAACTAAGGTTTTTGAACTGTCCAGTGATGACCTTTACTGACCTCTCAGTAAAGCAAGACATTTACTACAAAATCATTCATTTAGCTGTAATCTGATAACATAGTCACCAAAAGAGACTATTTCTATCTTTGATTTTAGGCTGATGTGATCAAAAGAATAACTTTTGTCATTTTCATGATGTGTGCTTTTAAGCTGTGTTATTCTGCAAGAAACATTACTGTGTCACTCCTGCTGTGTTAAAGTTGAAATCTCGGGTCACATAGACCCGACGGTTTTGTTTTAGAAGTGTTAAGACGCTAATCCAAGTGTTTTTCCTCTTGGAGTCTATGAGTCTGTCTTTTTCCTAAACATTTCTCTCTGCTGCTGGCTGTAACCTTGGGTCGAGATAACAAGTGAACAGCTCGACTGTTTTACTTTTGAACCAATGGGAAAGAGACGAGTTACTCTCATCTCAGATCCCTCTTTAAGTTGTGGGTTAGGGTGTGGCTGGAACGGAGGAGTCTGCAAGAGTTTTGAAGGAACCAGAAGGTTCCTGCAGAGTTTGCTGGGAGCTTCAAAGACATGAAGACGTCCCAAAGAGCTGGATGAATGCCTGTCACCCGCCAAGGACAGTCATTCAGCTAAGGATTGTATAACATGCTATTATGAATCCACTTCGAACGAGCGTAAGCTCAAGACTTTGTTTATTCCTTCATGGAATAGTTATCTTGAAGTCAAAGGCCTGAAGCTGACACATTTTCTGATGACCAACGCGGAACCCAGAAGACGTTGAAATGTAAACGAATACCCTGCTCTGAAGGTACTGGGGCCTCATGTTTCAACCGTGCGTGCGCACAAAAAACTTGCTTACGTCACTATCCACGCAAAACCCCGTATGTATCAAAACTGAACTGAACGTGAATATATGCGCATCCAGGTACAATTCCACGCCTGCTCGGGAGCTGGCGTACGCACGTTTCTGTGGTTCTTGTTCCTTTGGCGACACTTACAGGTGATTCAGAGAAACTGAAGCCCCACAGTCTGTGGTTGACTTTAAGAGCGGCTTGAAGACCTTTCTTATCAAAATGTCGGAGCCTATGTAGGTTGCATGTGGTAAGTTCGGGACCACGAGGAACGGGTGATCCAGTTCTCGTTGGTTCCAGGTTAGTTTGAGGTCAATGATCCCTTTAGCGGTCATTACCTGTTTATCGTTGGGGTTGTAAAGGGTTAGAGGGGGTCAGTTTAATACTGACCTCCTTTTTACCTTAATTTACTTATTCAGATTGAATAGTAATTTCACGGATTCTCTTCTTTTTCAGTTTATTCAATATTTCTGTGATCTTTATGATGGATAAATAAACAGAGCCATTAAGTGACAATGGACACGTTAACTTAGTTTGATATGTCAAAGAGACACTATCATTTATTTAAAATAAATCAACTAAATTAACACCATTACACTTGATTGACATGATTTCACTTTCTTTCAATTCAAATACGTCAGCACACTTGATTTAACACAACAGACATAAATACTAGATGTTACACATATTTAGTCTGAGGGGCTCTTCAGCTTAAAATAGTTTCCAGCTTAAGATTGAGAGGGAAAGGGAAAAGGAGGAATAAGAGGTTGGAGAGATTAAGTTATTTATCTCGAGTGTAACCAGAGATGACACTTTCCATCCGACTTCGGCTAAATCCCAGGTACGTTTGTAAACAGCTTTACCTTTTGACGATGCGTCTGATAAAGATATTACCAGCCTCCCAGGTGCACAGAGTCCTTCCGGCCCTCGTACGTCTGAACTGGTCGTTTACTTCCAACGTCTCCTCGGATCCGCGTCAGCCGTCAGAAACATGTGGCAGCTTCTGGCCGACTTCAAGACGAGATGTTTCTCAAAGAAAGTTCATTAGGAACTTTGGAGCTTTTGCTCGGGGAACTGGATGGAGGCGTCCATCAGTTCTAGCTGACAAGTTAGTCTTTGGCTCTTGACCAAGCTTGACCAGCTGCAAGGCAGAGAGCTTTCAGGTCTCTGTCCATTCGAACTCTCTGTCCATTCAAAGACTGAAGCGTTTCCGCACAGTTAGAACTTAAAAAGAGACTTAGAGAGGAGAGAAACTTGTCTCTTTTTCATTGGTCCACTCGTTATCACTATTCAAGGTGAAATTCAGCACAGAGAAGGAAATTGTTTAGGAAAAGTATCTGAGTGAGAGACTTTCAGACGCTAGATGAGAGTTTTAGCTGAAACTCGACAAAAACAATTTCAGTGTAAGTCAGTTTGACATTTTAGCTGAACTTTGACACCTTTTCACTTGCAGAAATGACACATTGATGTTTCACATTTAAAGAATAACAGCATATAACATATATCATGAAAATGACAAAAGTTATTCTTTTGATTACATTAGAATAAAATCAAAGGTAGAAATAGTCTCTTTTGGTGACTATATTCTGATTACAACTAATGGAATGATTTTGTGATAAATGTCTTGCTTTACTGAGAGGTCAGTAAAGATCATCTCTGGACAGTTCAAAAACCTTAATTTGACTCTGGGTAGGTCCACTACAGGGTCTAACGAAAAGCGGAAAGCTTTTTTGTTCAGACCTAGACCCAACTGTTTCTTAACCAAGGTTCCAAAGAAAGCTTGGCTGATCGCTGATTTCTCCGTCCAAGGGGACAGAACAGCATCATCGGTGTGGGATCCTTGGATCTCAACACCTTTGACTACCTGTGGTAGGTAGTGTTCGGTGAGTGCCAACTGTTTCAGCTCGCAGAGGGGGCTCTCTTGTTGGGCCTCTACAGCCTCACCTGTAGTTGAAGGTTCACCTACAGGGATTGTGCTCTCGTCTGAGCATTCCCTTTTGCCTTCCGCGGTGCCTGCCGTTAGACGGTCAGTGTTACCTTGTATAGGCATATCGATCGGCAGTGGTTGACTCACTCTGGTCCACATTGTCTGATCGCCATAATCTATAATCGCGTCGAAGCGGTTTATAAAGTCTTGGCCAACCAAAAATGGGAATGAGTCCACGGTGGACACGTGTACCGGGTGGTATAGCGTCGTTTCACCAATCTGCATGTGAACCATGGCTATAGCTGTCAGGGTTGTACTCGTCTCCGAGAGACCCTGCAAAACTATAGCACATTCTCTGAGGGGTATTTCCCTGTCAACACCGTTAGCAGCCAGCCGTAGCTCTTCCAACAGTGTGGGTGACACAATGGTTATGTCTGCCCCACCATCCAAGAGGGCCTCTTTTGTGAGGACCCCTTCCAACGTGATGGACAGGTAAGCTTTCCTAGCGGGCCCCTTTCTGATAATGTTACACAGGAACCTATCAGGTTTTCTCCGACGTTTATCACGTCCACCCCTGACTGTGTGAACTTCATTTATCAGTACTGGTAGTGCAGACACACACGGGTCTGACTGTTCAGTTCGTGGCGAGCCACTATCAACGGTGAGTGAGCATTCCCCCCTTTTTCCTGACGAGGGGTTCTCGGACTCCGTAACAATGAAGTTATGGTTACAGTCAACGTTTTGTTGACTGTCACATTCTGGACTGTCAATGATTTGACTGTCATTACCCTGATTGTCAGCATCCTGACCATCAGTATCTTGGTGACCGTCAGCAATTGTGGCATTGTTGTTAATTGAGTGCTCTGAGTGTTTGTCAACGACTGTGCTGCACATTACCCCAGGCTGGTTATCCTTGTTTGTTTTTTTGAAATTCTCAACCATCAGACGTAGTATCTCTGAATCTTCTGCAGTCAAAGGTTTAGGGCCCTTTTTCTGGGACTTTTGAGACTGTTGTCTGATCTCAGATTGTTCCTTCTGAGGTGCAGGAGGAGCAGGTCCACGGCTCGGGCGTCCCTTCCGGGACCATCCTGGTTTCGGGGGTCCCCTCTGGGACCACCCTTGGTTATATGGGTTACCTCCGTACCCATAATCTTTACTCTTTGGACGTGCACCCCCCTTTTGATCTTTCTGTTCACCCTCTGTGTTTGGCTTGAACCACTTTGGGTTCTTTTTCCAGCGGGCACCTCCACTTTGTGGTTTGTCAGGTTGAAAGATCTGTTTCTTCTCGCCTTTTATAGGATAGGGAGCTGATGCACGCGTCCCTTCCAGCTCCAGCGATTGGGATTCGTCCTTCGCACTTGCGAACACCTCTACGGGTGTTCTGCATTCCATGTGGGCCTCGAAAACATTTATGGCACACTGTTTCATTTCCTTGATGGTTTTTTCTCTGAAATTAGCCATCACTTGTACCGACTGTTTTATAACAGGGTGGAGGTTTTTTCCGAAAAGGTATTTAAAACCTACCTCGTCCTCCATGCCCGGTTCATTGCGATTACCAAAGAAAGCTTGGAACATTCTCTGGTAATACGCCTGTGGATGTTCGTTTTTACCTTGCACGACCTTCTCGGCATCTGGATAGCCACCAGGCCCCATGTTTGGAGTGAACTCTTGTATAAGTGTATCACGCAAAAGTTTGTAATCTTTTTTTATGGCGTCTGGTTGGCGAACAATGAAGGCATATACGTTCCAGTCTGCAGTGAGCCTGATCAGTGCAATTTTATCAGCAGCAGTAGCATTTGGAAAATTACCCAGCTGGAAGTCAAGAGAGTCTAGGTAGGCCTTTGTGTGGATTGAACCCAACGGCCCCGGATCAAAGTGTTGAATGTATCTTGAAAGCTTTTGGAGTTCAGGTATTGGAATAGAAAGTTGAGAACCATCGTTATTCCCATTTACCTGTGATCCCTGTGCAGGTGTTGTTGTTGAGTACGCAAATCCCTGCTCCGACTGGCGGGTCTTAACAGGTACGATGAGCTGTTCTGCATCACCGGGTGGAGGTGGTGGGGTGGGGGTGGGAAGCCTTGAGACTGCTTTGCCACAACATCCACCCACCTTTCCCTTTCTTTAAAAAGGTTTTCTTTAGTTAAGGTCAGTTCCACCTTACTTTCAGTCAATTCTCTACGTAAACGATCAACTTCAGTTTGCAACGTTGTGCACTGTTCACTGAGTTTTTTATGTTCCTCGAATTGAGTGCTCTCTTTTAGTTGTTCTTTTAATTTATCATACTCACCTTTCAACATTGTGCACAGGTTGTGAGCTTCTTGTCTTTGTCCCGTGCTCTCTTGTAGTGCTTTAGACAGCGATTGTACCTGTTGTTGTAATCTTTCATTCTCTCTCACAGACTCGTCATATTTTTGTCCTCTGGAACGAATGCTTTCTTCATATGATTTTGTTTGCGACTGTATATCAGTTTTTAAACTCTCAATCTCTGTATTTGTCGTTTTCTTGTACGACACAAAGTCTAAAGTGGTACCTTGGTGTTTATTTTTCTCATCAGCCAGTTCCACCTCAAGGTCCTCGCTCTTCCCCAGTTCATGGTCCAGTCTGGCCTTCAACAGAAGGGCCAATTTGGGTAAACGGTCGGCGCTGAGCTTTTTACCATCTTTTTTGATTATACCTGTTGCTAGACTTTCTAACACTGTGTCCAGAGTCGAGGTGTCCATTGCTGCTACCTCCTCACCATACTTTACGAGGGGTTTTGTTAGCAGTTTTAAGGCCTCATCAACACAATCTGTGTCTTCTGACTCAGAGTCTGAATCCACCTGCGCTGGGATTTTCTCCTCCTCCTGCGCTGGAGTCAGCTCTCCTTCAGCATCCTTCAAGGATGAGGACGGTACAACGTCATCTGATTGTGTATCCATATTTGTTTTGAGTCTGTAAAAATCAACAAACTGGTACATGTGGGTGTTATTCTAAAAAAAAATTTTTTTCTTTTTTAGAGTTATTTTAAATCTCTTCAGTATTTAAAACAAGCATCAATTGTTTGTCTGTATCTCTGTTATTCTAAAATTTTTATTTAAAATAAACAGGAATTTTGTTTGTGTACAGAACAATTTTTTAAAGCTGGTAATTTCACCATAAAAATGCTGACTTTTTTATGATGTTTTTGAGAAAACTCATCTGTCAACGTCTTTTAACCAACAGGGGGCAGCTTCGAGACTTAATGTTATCACGAAGAGACTGATTTTGTTTATTCAGTATTTAAACTAAAAACAACCTTTTCAGAATTAGTTTCTAGTGTGTCAGTGATAAACGCTCGAACCACGTTCTTGTCAGAGACAAATCTATGTTGTTAGACAGTTTAGATGGCTTGAAATGAGTGTTTAAACTCTCAGTGAAATCTCAGTTTGTCCTGTGAGTGTGTGAACTGCTTGTCACCCGAAAGTGCACCTGGAAATGACGACACAAGTAGGCGGGTCGACGCAGCGCGTCACCAGCTTCCGTTGAGCGAGGCGGAGCTCGCTAAACAGATACGTGACGTCAACCAATCAATCACAGCGTTTGTAGTTCATTCCCAAGCGTTCATTGTGAATGAAGTTTTCTTACCTTCGACCAATGAAGTACCGGAAATGACGACAAAGTGGGTTGGTCGCAACGGCGTGCGTTCCCACTACAGCGAATCAGCGCTCGCTACGAGTGATTGACAGCTCACAGCTCTCGTTTCATCCAATCACAGCTCATAAACAAACGTGTACTAGGACACGTTACCTTTAAACTTTACCTTAGCACAACAGAAAGCAACTTTACAGACCCTTAAAACAACTCAAACGCTTCAAATTAACTTCCCAAAATTCTGAAACGTGGCAATCACAATTAAAACAGGCACGACTTAGCTACGCTTAGTAACCCAGCACTGCAGCTGCAGAACAAACACGGACTCGCTCGGAGCCACTTCAAGGTCGGTTCCGTCCACTTTTTAATGGAGCAGGAAACGGGTCTGACAGAACCCAGCCGACAACGTTCTAACAGTAATATGCTTTTTCGACCTGCTCTAATATGTAAAATACCACACACAGCAATCTTGCAGATGTTAACAGCTTTTCAGGCAGTTTGACTCGGCGGTCAACAAAGCTTTGTACCGGAGTCTGTGCGTGAACTGGGCCGAACGGAACCAGAACCCCCCCACAGACCACGGGCTGACAAACTTCACCTAAAAGCTTCCCACAGCGTGTTAAGGAGTTGAACAATAACAATCTCTCAGCTTCAAATGATAAAACATGCAGAATCTGCCTGTCTTGAACACTCCAGCCAAAAATTATCACCTTCAGAGTCCAAAAATTGGAACAATCATGCCAACATAACGTTTCAAGTTCATGAGAGATCACAGATTTATCAATAAACTTTTAGAAAACCGGTACGAGGGCCACCAGATGTAAAGGATTATCAGGAGGTCAATATTAATACTGACCTCTTTACCTTAATTAATTTACTTATTCAGATTGAATAGTAATTTCACGGATTCTTTTCTTTTTCAGTTTACCCAATATTTCTGTGATCTTTATGATGGATAAATAAACAGAGCTATAGAGTGACAGAGACACGTTAACTTAGTTGGTATGCCAGGCGACACTACCATTTATTTAAAATAAATCACTAAATTAACACCATTACACTTGATTGACATGATTTCACTTTCTTTCAATTTACTACGTCAGCACACTTGAATTACAACAACAGACATAAATACTAGATGTTAAACATATTTAGTCTGAGGGCTCTTTAACTTAAAAAATAGTTTCCAGCTTAGATTGAGAGGGAAAAGAATAGGAGGAGAGATGGTTTAAAGGAAATTATCGTGAGCATGATACCAAAGTGACACTTCTCCTCCGACTTCTGCTAAAATCCAGGTACGTTTGTAAACAGCTCTTTACCTTTTGACGACAGCCTGGTAAGAGAGAAGACCTTGTAGCTTTTCAGATGCACGGGTCCTTGTGGGAACCAGTACCTTCGAGCAGGTTATTCGTTTACGTTTCAACGTCTCCTGGGTTTCGCGTTGGTCATCAGAAAATGTGTCAGCTTCAGGCCTCTGACTTCAAGATAACTATTCCATGAAGGAATAAACAAAGTCTTGAGCTTACGCTCGTTCGAAGTGGATTCATAACAGCATGTTATACAATCCTTAGCTGAATGACTGTCCTTGGCGGGTGACAGGCATTCATTCAGCTCTTTGGGACGTCTTCATGTCTTTGAAGCTCCCAGCAAACTCTGAAGCGTTTCCGCAAAAGTTAGAACTTAAAAGAGAATTAGAGAGGAGAGAAACTTGTCTCTTTTTCATTGGTCCACTTGTTATCACTATTCAAGGTGAAATTCAGCACAGAGAAGGAAATTGTTTAGGAAAAGTATCTGAGTGAGAGACTTTCAGACGCTAGATGAGAGTTTTAGCTTAAACTCGACAAAAACAATTTCAGTGTAAGTCAGTTTGACATTTTAGCTGAACTTTGACACCTTTTCACTTGCAGAAATGACACATTGATGTTTCACATTTAAAGAATAACAGCATATAACATATATCATGAAAATGACAAAAGTTATTCTTTTGATCACATCAGCCTAAAATCAAAGATAGAAATAGTCTCTTTTGGTGACTATATTCTCAGATTACAACTAATGGAATGATTTTGTGGTAAATGTCTTGCTTTACTGAGAGGTCAGTAAAGGTCATCACTGGACAGTTCAAAAACCTTAGTTTGACCCTGGGTAGGTCCACTACATCTCCCCCCTTTTGGAAGCCATCGCCAGTCCTTGGGGATGGGGTCCAACACGAAAGGAAACCTTGAACTGTCTTTGATCTTGAAGTAATCCAGCAAGTGGAAAAGAAAAATCAAAAATTATAATCCCATAAAGTTTTTGGAAATTCCATACTGTTCGGAGGTAATCCCATTGCGAAAAGCTTTTAATCCTTTGGAAAACAAAGTCTGTTAACTCTTGGAAAACAAAGTCTGTGATCCCTTGGAAAGCAAAGTCTTATAATCCACAGCGGTAATTCCACAACGATTAGTTTTGTTGATTGATCAGCAACAATTGTTTTCATAATCAGCATGTAGAGGGGATCCCTCGATTGACGCAGAGGAGGCGACCCTTGGATGAAGGTTGAAGACCAAGCGTTGGAGCTGCAGGTCCCCACATCGAAGGTTGTTGGCTGGTTGGTTTCCAGTCAGTGCCACTCTGGTTCTATGTGTCATGCAATTATGTGGTTTTTTAGGTGGGCTTATGATTGGGATTTTACATTAGGCCCTACCTATATGCACCTGGTATGTAAGCTATCATGGTTTAGATCAGCTACAATTACCAATTAAGGGGTGGATCAATTCTGTAAAATTAGATATAGGGATCTGTACCTATAAAATTTTGGAGGGCTTCTGTAACGAAGGCCTCTAATTCCAAACTATTCCTCCATTCATTACTTAGTTTAGGTTAAACTAAAATAGAAAAATGAAATATAGTTTGATCTAAATGTCTGTTGTCTTTTAGACGAACGACGTAGGATTTGGTATTCCTAATAAATTTTGAAGTCTATGGCGAGACTCATCAAAATGAATAGATAATCTAGAATAGAAACGATCGAATCGGTTCAATTTAGAAATTGTGAGACCAGTGTAGTTTATGGTACCTTGAGTAGCTTTAAACTACATTGACTCTTCGACGATTGAGATTTAACAAAACGAACTGCATGTTGGCATAGTTAAATCCATATCATTCATTAACCAATGTTAATACAAAACCTTTTTGGCTGGGAGTGTTCAGAACCAAACAATATCTCAACTAATGACAACAGTAATGACTAAACAACAAGGAAACAACGTTTCACTGCTTCGACACACTCTTGTCGTCAGATTCCAAAGTGCAACACACAAGAAAAACGGGTCTCAACTTTATGACCGAGGTCAAATTAAATCTTGTGGATTTAAATGGTTGTTAAGATTAGTTTTTGTTGTGGGTGTTAGACTTAGCGTTTCTAAGTTCAAATTGGACAAAGCGACTTATAGGGTGGGAAATATGGTAGTTTAAACCTGATTAGTTTATTTACTAACTTGTGTTTGGACGACCTTATTATCCCATGAAGTCGGTGAGTTTGTGAGATCTTTGTCTTTTGTGGAGTCATTGAACGCCTTGTAAGGTTTGATCTGATTTCGATGTACCCATTTAGCAATTGGCTCTTTGCGGCCTTTGCTGATTTTGATTTCGTAGACGACTGAGGACACTTTGTCTGTTATCAGATGAGGTCCAGCAGTGGCGGATCTACCATTCAGGCGAACGAGGCCGGGGCCTGGGGCCGCCAATGAGCAGGGGCCGCCAATGAGCAGGGGCCGCCAATAAGCAGGGACCCCAGCCGTCACCTACATCCTTAACATTGCTCCTGCTTGTTAATGTACGTTTAACATAAAAATAATTATAGTTACGATGAAAACTATCTTTAAAAACGCAACAGAAAAAACGGTTGAGTTCTGTACCCCCCTACTAAAATGGACTATTCCGTCATGCGTCATGACGTCACCCACTAATCCAGGAAGTGCTGTATGCTCGCTGCTGTTTTGTGTGAGAAGGAAGCGGGAGACAGGAGACAGAAAAGCGGAGCTGAAAAACGTAAAAAGCGTCAAAAAACAATAACGTATGTTTCTTCACTACCGAAAGTGACAACCTTTTTTAATGGGTCGAATTCTAAAACTTCATCAACTGCTAATGACGGTCACGAGCGGCAGCGGCCCATTTAAAAGTGTGGCGGAACCGGACATCAGGATCCAGGAGGAAGTTAATGGCGCCGAGGCAGTGACTCAAGATGAAGATAAAGTATTTACAGCAAGATGAGGTACGAGTTTAGAAATTATTTTGTAGGTTGGGTAAAAGAAATCCTAACAGTAATCAGCTGAGACAACCACTATTTTCACGTTTTCTTTCTGTATCAAAATATTAAAAGATATTCGACCTAAATCTTCTGAATTAAATAGGAGAGAGGGGATTATATATTTTACCTACTTTAGCTCTCTGCCCTGCTTGCTTAGTATACAGTATTATTAAATTATTCGGACTTTACATTGAATAGAATAGATCTAAAATATTCCACAGTTATCTATAAAAAAAAATTCTCAACCATTTTACAAAATATTTGACTGTTAAAACTTCA
This sequence comes from Garcialebias charrua, assembly GCA_038048925.1. NCBI lineage: Eukaryota > Metazoa > Chordata > Actinopteri > Cyprinodontiformes > Rivulidae > Garcialebias > Garcialebias charrua. The sequence goes on from JBBPBX010005430.1 coordinate 12,282, forward strand.
TCAGACTATCATTGTTTTGTTATTTGGTCCATAGTCCCTCCATTAAATACATTATAAAGCACAACTTATAGCTTTCAGAGTAATGCAAAAATGTGTTTTTTAATAATGACAGGTTTGCTTTGGACAGAAATGCCACTGTTAGTTTAAAACAACAGAATCAAAAGGCTAGGATTGCTAAATTAAAATGTTATCTAAAATGTAAAAATTGATATAAATGAAAAGTGACATTCCCTGATGCATGCTCAATAATCCAGGTGGAAAAATCTGTGACATTATTTGAGTCATTTAGTTTACAGTAAGTCTTACAGTCTGTGTAAGTTTTAAGGTTTAAAAAGAAGTCAAAACTTTCAGTCTTAATTATGGAAACTTGGATAAATGAGAGCCTTCACATGTGTTAAATGTAATAATGTCTTATTTTTTCTTTTATTTCCTCCAACACTAACATTTGTTGTTTTTTCAGATGCAGTCTTTAAACATGCATCATTAAAGACCAGAAACAAGACAGAAGACAACTTTCATAGAAGTCCAGCTGAATAATCAAGGTAATTCATGATCACTTAATGCTGTAAAAAGTGTCTCATGCCTGGACATCTTGCTGTTCATATCGAGCCAGTGTGTGAATTCATCTCAAAATACCACATCTCAACTACACACACTCACTTTTTCACATTGATCTAACAACTGTTCCCTGTTACAGAATATGTAATATAACGTTAAAAGAATTAAAGTTGTGAAAATCTTATAATTTAGGAAAATATATTTCTACTGTATTGCTCACATCTACCCTCTCTATTTGTTTGTGTTTATTTAGTGTTGTTGAATTTTGGTGTAAGACTTGATTTAGAGCCTTTTATTGCAATAATAAAACATCCATCCATTTTCTTCCTCTTATCCGGGGTCGGGTCGCGGGGGTAGCAGCCTAAGTAGGGAGGCCCAGACTTCCCTCTCCCCAGCCACTTGGAGCAGCTCCTCTGGGGGAATCCCAAGGCGTTCCCAGGCCAGCCGAGAAACATAGTCCCTCCAGCGTGTCCTGGGTCTTCCTCTGGGTCTCCTCCCGGTGGGACATGCCCGGAACACCTCACCAGGGAGGCGTCCAGGAGGCATCCTAACCAGATGCCCGAGCCACCTCAACTGGCTCCTCTCGATGTGGAGAAGCAGCGGCTCTACTCCGAGTCCCTCCCGGATGACTGAGCTTCTCACCCTATCTCTAAGGGAGAGTCCAGACACCCTGCGGAGAAAACTCATTTCAGCCGCTTGTATCCGAGATCTCGTTCTTTCGGTCACAACCCAAAGCTCATGACCATAGATGAGGGTGGGAACGTAGATCGATCGGTAAATTGAGAGCTTTGCCTTTTGACTCAGCTCCCTCTTCACCACGACAGACCGGTACAGGGCCCCTTTACAAAGGTTTGCCTGGGGCCCCAAAATGTCTAAGTCCGCCACTGAGGTCCAGTCCACCTGGGCATTAGTTTGCGGGCGAGAGTTCCGGTCCCGGACTCTCCTTTCCCGGTTGCTGGGGCGAACGTATAGTACCAGACTCTGTCTCCCACTTGGAGTTCATTGTGAGAGGCCTTCTGGTCATAGTACGCCTTGCGTCCTTCAGCGGACCTTTCCAGGTTTTTCTGGGCGAAAGCAAAAGTGTTTCTGAGGTGTACATTCAAATCTTTCATGTATTGTTGTGTAGTGTAGGCTGTCGCCATGACGGCGTCGCCTGGTTGGTACAACAGGTGTAGAGGGAGAGTCATTTGTCGACCGGTCATCATCTCGAAGGGAGAGATGCCAGTTGATGTGTGTGGAGTGGCTCTTATGGCCATGAGGACCAGAGGGAGTTTCACATCCCAGTCCTTGTGATTTGCAGCCACGTATTTCTTCAAAATACTCACCACAGTTCTGTTTGCTCTCTCGACTTGGCCTGAAGCCTGTGGGTGGTAGCCGACATGAAAGTTGGCCTTGACGCCTAGCGTCTTCCACAGTTCTTTCATCACTTCACCTGTGAAGTGTGTACCTTGGTCTGAGTTCACCCGAAGGGGAAGTCCAAACCTTGAGAATATATGATTCATTAACAACATAGCAGTTGTTTGTGCTATGTCGTTAGGAGCTGGTAGGCATTCTACCCATTTGGTAAATGCACAGGTTACCGTGAGAAAATATTTATTTCCTCTAGAGCTCTTAGTGAGTGGTCCAACCCAGTCGATCTGGAGGTCAGACCATGGGAATGCAATGCCTCTGCTTTGTAGTGGTGCTCTGTGAAGTGGTCTGGTTGGCTGAAACTGGCCACAGACCGCTCACCCTTCAGTAGCCGTGTTTCCATCAAGGTTTCTAGGTGCGCATTTTGAAGTATCGCAGCAGAAAAGCTTAATGGAAACGGCAAAATCCGTATTTACTTTCTCAAGTTCGCCAAAAAGTTTATACGCTCGCTTGAGGTGGTTTTTGGGATCTTCGAAAATGAGCAGATGCGCAAAACGACAGATGGAAACACATTTGCCGACTCGTGCTGCCGAAGCGAACATTCACGTCACGTGACTGATCAGCTGTTTCCGCTCCGGACAACATGTAACATCGCTAAAACTAGTTGGCATGACAGAATAAATACAACTCGACCGATAGCAACACGTACCTGAAATATTCTCTCCTTTTTGACGAGATGTGTGGCCAGGTTCTGTTTTCAACTGCTACTTCCTGTTTACTGTAGACATGCGCAGTGCCGACGTCTGACGTAATGACGCTGACGTCTGACGTAATGACGCTGTGCGTGGCTTGGTAGATGCGCTTCAAGCCAGCAGATGGAAACACTTCTGCTTCGCATTAATTTGTATTTACATATTTGCGAGATTTCAAAATTTAGCTCAAAAATCGAAATGAAAATGGATGGAAACACAGCTAGTGTAGTCCTTGACATCCTTTTTCATTCCAGGCCAAAAGGCAATTTGTTTTAATGCCGTCAGCGTGTCTTTATCTCCTTTGTGTCCTACGGATGGGAGATCATGGGCATGAACTAACATCACCCCCCTTTGGTCATGGGGAACCACGAACACAGGTGAGGACGTTGGTCCATGAGCGAAAGTTAGGATGCCTTTGATTAGTTTTAGCTGTTTGCGCAGCTGATAAAGGACTTTAAGGTCTGGATCGGAATCCAGTTCGTCTTTAGACGGAGTGTTTTTGTCTGGATCAGTCAGGTACAGTATCATGGAGTTGATAGCAGGATCCGACTTCTGTAGTTGGATGATGTCTGGGTCAGTCAGTGCGGGTCGTACAGAGACTGCGTTGTCAGCAGGTCTGGCTGCGGCCTGTGCACGTGTGACTGCCATAACCCTGACTGTAGGTTGTATTGACAGAGTCTTGATTAACCAGGAGGGGTCGAAGGACCATAGAGGACCTTCGTCGGCTCCTTCTTTGGCTAAGGAATCTGCAATGTCATTGTAGTGCTTGTCATCGCCTGGGACTCTAGAATGTCCTGGAACTTTCTTCCAGTAGATCTGTAAGTCGTGTGATGTCACCAAGTGATCACACGCTATGAAAAGCTCTTTGTGCTTCACCACCTTCCTGTCGCTTGTTAGGAAACCGTTCTGTTTCCACACAGCGAGGTGACAAGCGAAACTTAAACGAGCATAGTTAGAGTCAGTGCAGATGACTAGCGTCTTGATGGAGCGTTCTACTACCATCTGGAGAGCTATTAGGATTCCTGCAATCTCAGCGTACTGAGAAGTCTGAGAGCCTAATCTGTAGCTGAAAGTAATCTGTTCTTGGTCTTGGAGGAGGACCCCTCCAACACCTGCTCTGCAGATTTTGTCGCGGAGGAATGAAGATCCATCCACGTACAATGTTGTCATATCTTTGCAGATATTGTCATCAAAGAAGTGGTGATTCGGGTCTTCAGTTACTGGGGGTTTTACCTCAACCGGCGGCTGGGTGGCTGGTACATCTTGTGTACACTTTTGGCAGATTGCCAAGTCCGTCCCCAGATGTGACTTCTTGTTTTGACCATAACGTATGTCTAGGTTAAAACTTTGAAGCGCCATGAGCCACGTTGCAACACGTGAGTTTGTTACCACACCATCTCTGATGCGTTCACTGTTAAGAAAAGTCACTGGCTGGTGTTGTGTTTCCACAATGATTTTCTGTCCACCAATGTAGCTGGAGAAATGTTTAACTGCCCACACTGTGGTCAGTAAAGCTTTCTCACAGTCTGAGAATCTCAACTCGGGGCCTGCCATCGTTTTGCTGGCGTAGGCTACTACACGTTTGTCTCTGTCGTGTATTTGGTACAGACCTGCACTTATGCAATGAGCTGAGAAGCCCACTTCCAAGTAAAACTCTTTGTTGTAGTCTGGGTAGACTAAACATGGGGCTGACTTGATCCTGTTTATAAGAGCGTCCATTGCCTGCTGCTGTTTGTCAGTCCAGACAAATGGAACGTCTTTCTTAAGGAGTTCAGTCAGTGGTTTCGCAAGGTCCGCATAGTTTTCTATGAATTGGTTCGAGTAGTTACACACGCCCAGAAAACTTTGTAGTTCTTTGAGATTGGTGGGGACTTTGAGATTGTCGAGGCCTTGGGTGCGAGTCAGCTGTGGTTGTACTCCGTCTGGACCTACAAGTAGGCCAACGTAGTCCACCTTGGTTCTGCACCATTGGCATTTTGACAGTGATATCTTAGCACCAGCAGTTGTTAGTTGATTCAGAACGTGGTCGATCTCAGCCAAATGTGAGTCCAGTGTTGGCTGCCTCAAAAGGACATCGTCCACGTAAATCAGTGTCCCACGCTCGTGGGCGTCTGGACATGCTCTGTTCAAGAAGATGTTGAACTCTGCAGGTGAGTTAGCGTAGCCAAAGGGACACCTGTTAAAGGTGTATTGACGGCCACCAAAAGTGAAAGCTAGTTTATATTGGTCCTCGTCGCGCACAGGGATGGTCCAAAAACCAGAGGCGACGTCGAGGGTCGAAAAGTACTTACCATTGGTGACCTTGGGCAATTCCTGTTGGAGCTGCGTCATAGGCCATCTGGATAAGGGAACTTGTTTGTTTAGCTTTCTGTAGTCTATAGTGAGTCTCCACTTACCATTTGGTTTTAACACCGGCCATAAAGGCGCAGAGTAAGTGCTGTTACAGTATCGGATGATACCTTTTTCTAACAGGTCATTAATGATTTCCCTGATAGGTTGATGTGCTGCCAGAGGAATCTTGTATTGTCTGACAAATGCAGGTGGAGCATTAGGCGGGGTTGGGATGCTCACTGTGTGGAGCGTGGTCAACCCACAATCCATCGAGTCAGTTGAGAATGATTTCTCATATTTTAGAAGAACTTTGCGAAGTTTGTCCCTTTCTTCATCAGTTTTCAGGGCGTCGGCTTGGGCGACCACCTGGTCAATCTGTGAAGCAATTGAGAGGGGTTCTTGTTCTTTGGGGAGCTCCAGTGAGTCCCCTTCAGTGTCGTAAAACCTGTCAACAGGTAGTGCACTGTAAGTTTGAGGGCATAGACTGTCTCCTTTGTTGAAACCGAACCTGCGGACAGTGTCCTGGTCGGACTCAGTGGGGGAGAAAAGAGCTATGGCCTGTGTTGGTTTCGTGAACAAGACTTGCCCCGTGTGTTGATTTGGGATCAAGTTTTCTGGGAGTCCTCCCAGAAATGGAATGCTTAGCTCAAAATCATGAAAATCAGTAGAGATCAACCATCCTAGCTGTGTGTTTTTTGGGATCAGTACCTCTTCTGTGCTTGTGTTGCACACAGCAACAGTCGTGGTTCTGCAGTCGAGGGTCACTTGGCATGTGGCCTCCATGGACAGTCCTAAGTTGAAAAACATAGGAGATGGTTGAAAGTATGCCTGTTTTGTGCTAATAGCTTGTCCTTTCATGATGTGAAACATCACCGGCTTGTTCATAACCTGAGGTGGTACCGCAGTGTTATGGCTGTTAGCAATCTGGCAGACCTCTGGTATGGTCTGTCCAGCCTTAAGGTTCTCTGTGGTTAGCACAGGAGAGTCCTTCGTGGCTGTGTCTAGTGACCACAGTACATTGTTGTTGATGTCCACTCGGACACCTAATCTTACCAAAATGTCGGAGCCTATGTAGGTTGCATGTGGTAAGTTCGGGACCACGAGGAACGGGTGACCCAGTTCTCGTTGGTTCCAGATTAGTTTCAGGTCAATGATCCCTTTTGCGGTCATTACCTGTTTATCGTTGGGGTCTAACGAAAAGCGGAAAGCTTTTTTGTTCATTCCTAGACCCAACTGTTTTTTAACCAAGGTTCCATAGAAAGCTTGGCTGATCGCTGATTTCTCTGTCCAAGGGGACAGAACAGCATCATCGGTGTGGGATCCTTGGATCTCAACACCTTTGACTACCTGTGGTAGGTAGTGTTCAGTGAGTGCTGACTGTTTCAGCTCGCAGAGGGGACTCTCTTGTTGGACCCCGTCTGCCTCACCTGTTGCTGAAGGTTCACTTACCGGGATTGTGCTCTCGTTTGAGGATCCCCTTGTGCCTTCCGCGGTACCTGCTGTTAGACAGTCAGTGTCACCTTGTGTAGGCATATCGATCGGCAGTGGTTGGCTCACTCTGGTCCACATTGTCTGATCGCCATAATCTATAATCGCGTCGAAGCGGTTTATAAAGTCTTGGCCGACCAAAAATGGGAATGAGTCAACGGCGGACACGTGTACCGGGTGGTATAGCGTCGTTTCACCAATCTGCATGTGAACCATGGCTATAGCTGTTAGGGTTGTTCTCGTCTCTGAGAGTCCCTGCAATACTACAGCACATTCTTTGAGGGGTATTTCCCTGTCAACACCGTTAGCGGCTATCCGTAGCTCCTCCAACAGTGTGGGTGACATAATGGTTATGTCGGCCCCACCGTCCAGGAGGGCCTCTTCTGTGAGGACCCCTTCTAATGTGATTGACAGGTAAGCTTTCTTAGCGGGCCCCTTCCTGATAATGTTACACAGGAACCTATCAGGTTTTCTTCTACGTATATTACGTCTACCATTGTCCGTGTCATTTTCATTTATCAGTACTGGTAGTGCAGTCACACGTGGGTCTGAGTGTTCGGTCTGTGACGAGTCATTGTCTTTGGTGAGTGAGCTTTTCCCTCCTTTTTCTGATGAGGGGCTCTCGGAATCTGTAACAATGATGTCATGGTTACAGTCAACGTCTTGTTGACTGTCTGTACCCTGATTGTCAGCATCCTGACCATCAATATCTCGGTGACTGTCAGCAATTGTGGCATTGTTGTTATTTGTGTGCTCTGAGTTACTATCAATGATAGTGCTACACATTACTCCAGGTTTGTTTTCCTTGTTTGTTTTTTTTTCAAACTTTCTAACAACCGACGTATGTTCTCCATCTCTTCTGAGGACAGAGGTTTAGGGCCTTTTTTCTGGAACTTCTGTGGGTTTTTCCTCGCCCCAGACTGTTCAGTCTGAGGTGCAGGAGCTGGCGCATTGCTCGGGGGTCCCCTCTGGGACCACCCTCTTTCATATGAGTCTCCTTGGGACCCATATTTCTTTTTCTTTTGGAATGCCCCCCCTTTTTGATGATGGGGTTCATCCTCTTGATGCGGCCTGCACCACTTCGGGTCTCTGGACCCCTTTTGGTCTTTGTTCCAGCGGACACCTTCATTTTGCGGTTTGTTAGGTTGGAAATTTTGTTTTTTCTCGCCTTCCTTAAAGGGGACCTCAGATGCATTTTTTAAATTTTTATGTTATTTCTGTGTGCTATCTAGACCCTATTCCTTCAATTTAATGCACAAAATAATTCTTAGATAATCAATTATACCCTTTTTAATTCTGCCAGTTTTAACTTTCGTTTTGAACGACCGGTTTCTGATAGAAGTTCTGAAGTCCACGCCCTTCAAAGATCTGTTTACGCCCTCGTAACAGCCAGTATCTGTAATGTGTTGTTGTTTTAAAATTAGCTCTTTTTTTATTACTCATTTGACTTACTGTTAGTGCTAGCTTAAGATAACTTACCGAAACCCGTCTGAGCGCGCCGCAGTTTGCTGCTCCTTTTAGCATTAGACCACCCGAATCCGAAGCTAATGTTAGCTTGTTCCTCTTCCGGTTTTCGCCAGCTCCGCTCGGAGACTTTGGGCGTTATCGCTGTTCCAGTCAAGACAACACAAAGTTCACCAAGTGTCTCCCGTAAATTAATCCGTAAGGGGAAGGTCCTCACTGCTGCGAGGCTGCTGCGAGGCTGCAGCAAGGCTGTACAGTTGAAGCTCCGCTCCATGGCGCCAGAAGAGGGTCCCGTCGCAACCGGTCTCTACGCCGGGGGTATGCTCGTTTAATTTTTGCCGGCGGCGCGTTGGGAGAGATCGCAAATACACTAAAAATTGAACTAAAAAACATAAAAATAACAATTATACTTTATTTATAAAGCCATTTAAAAAACCACAGCTGCAACAAAGTGCTGTACACATGAAATTAATAACATATAAACAAAAGATGAGATGAAATCATGAAAAACAACAGTCATGTGTTTAATACAGAAGTGGGTTGAGCCTAACCAGGTGAGGGGCTGGACTCAGGTTTGAGGTGGGTTGTCCTCGCGCCTGTGACGTCACAGGCGCGATTGACTTCCATTTTATTTCAAAAACGAACCGTTTTCATCACAGTAAAATAAATCTACTTAGAGTAAATAAACCACTGGGTGCATTTTTTTGGCACAAGGACTGTTTTTTTATGAAGTAAATACCCAAAGTTTAGTAAAAAAACATTAAAAAGTGAATTTTGCATGTGTGGTCCCCTTTAAAAGAGTGAGCCGGCGCTCTTGCTCCTTGGTATCTGACCTTTTCACCTGGATACATTTCTACAGGTTTCTTGTGTCGCTTGTATGTTTTAAAAACACGTATAGCGCACTCCTTTAATTCACGCATGGTTTTTTCTTTGTAGTCGGCCATGAGGTTGGCCGTTGAACCAATCTCTGAATATAGATTGTTCATAAAAAGAAACTTAAAATCACGTTCATCCTCCATACCTGGCTCATTCCTATCACCAAAAAAGGCTTCGAAAAGTCTGTCATAATATGGGATCGGATGTTCATTCTGCCCCTGAGTGATTTTCAATGCGGCTTGGTAGCCAACGTCTCCCATGCGAGGAGCATATTCTTGCAGTAGAGTTTCGCAGAAAAGTTTGTAATCCTTCAAAATGGCGACTGGTTGACGCGCAATGAAGTGCTGCACCTTTCTGCTTGAGGTGAGTTTGATTAAACCGACTTTATCGTCGACCGTAGCGTTCGGATAGCATGCCAGTTTAAACTCAATGTCTTTCAGATAGGTATCGGTTTCAGTTGAACCATATTGCCCTGGCTCAAAACGTTGAACGAACTGGGAAATTTTATGGAGTCGTTCTATTGGGACAGCGAATTGAGAACCATTGATAGTGATATACCCACCCATCTGCGCACCAGGTACACCTGTTGACATGGGGTACGTAGGTACCTGCCATTGGGTTATCCCAGCAAATGTCTGTTGAGGTGGGGGTGGTGGCGGAGGGAGTAGTGCATCGGGCATGGGCGGGGGCGGTGGAGGAGGGAGTGGGTCATCAGGTATGGGAGGGGGCGGCGGAGGTGGTGGATTCTCAAGGTGTTTACTCATGAGATCCAAACATTTTCTCTCTTCTTCAAAGAGTTTGTTCATTGCTGATGCACGCTCTATTCGACAACTGTTCAGTTGGACTCTTAACCCATCATTTTCACGTTGTAACATCATGTGCTGTTCTTGTGATTTTCTATAATCATCTTGCAGCCTTGTGTACCGTAGTGATAATGATTCCAGGGTGTCCGTGCATTTGTCTAGCGCGTCTCGTGCCTCCCCACAATCCGCCTGAAGCGACTTGTACTGATGGTAATACTTATCCTTCTCCACCACACATTTTTTCAAATCATCTTGTGATTGTTCAAAATCCCTTTTTAACACCGTGCATTCTTCGTAGAGACTACGCGTTTGTTCAGCGCTGTCAATACTCGACTGTGTTAAACTCCTTACCTCCTGCTGTAAAGTGGCAATCTCCATTTGTGCTGTTAAACATGATTCAGAGACAGCCTGGCGTGCAACAGTCTCAAAGTCTAGTTTGGCTTTTAACAGAAGGCTTAATTTAGCCAAACGTTTGTCTCTGTCTGCTTTCTTTTCACCCGTTGTGGTTCCAGCTGTTAGAATTTTTAATGCTCTGTCCACATCTGTTTCCTCCATCAACTATGCCTCTTCATGGTAATTTGTGATGGACCCTGTGAGCGAATATAAGGCACGTTCGATCCAATCTGCTTTGGTCGGGTCGTAGCCTTCAGTTGGCACAGGTTGCCCTGTATCAGTGGTATCAGGGGTCTCACCCTTTGTGCCTGCCATCTTTTACCTGGATTTCCTGTGAAAATCAAAATAAAAGATGCTCTGAATTCGTTACTCTAAACTTTTCACTATTTGAAATAAACAGGAAAGTTTAAATGTGCACAGGATAACTGTGAAAGATGTTGTGTCAGAGAGAAGGAAGAGGAGTAAACTGTACTTTTGTTTGTTATTTTAAACTCTTTTGTATTTAAAATAAGCAAAAATGTTTGTCTGTACCTCTGTTATTCTAATTTTCTTCATTTAAAATAAACAGGAGTCTTTTGTTTGTGTACAGAACAATTTTAAAGGTGGTATTTCACCATAAAAATGCTGACTTTTTATGATGTTTTATGAGAAAACTCATCTGTTAACGTCTTTTAACAAACAGGAGGCAGCTTCAAGTCTTGATGTTATCACGAGGTGACTGATTTTTCTATTCAGTATTTAAAATAAAAACAACCTTTTAGAGTTAGTTTCTAGTGTGTCCGTGATAAGCGCTCGAACCATGTTCTTGTCAGAGACAAATTTATGAGACAGTTTAGATGGCTTCAAATTAGTTTTTAAACTTTTAGTGAAATCTCCGTTTGTCTTGTGAGTGTGAATTGTCACTCAAAGTGCCGCACCTGGAAATGACGACAAAAAATAGCGCGTCACCAGCTTTCGTACTTGAGCGAGGCGGAGCTCGCTACACAGATATGCGACGTCAACCAATCAATCACAGCGCTTGTAGTTCTATTCTCAAGCATTCATGGTTAATGTAGTTTTCTTACCTTCGACCAATGCAGTGCCGGAAATGACGACAAAGTGGACTGGACGCAACGGCGTGCGTCCCCACTTCAGCGAATCAGCGCTCGCTACGAGAGTGATTGACAGCTCACAGCTCTTGTTTTATCCAATCACAGCCCATAAACAACATGTAAAGACATGTAGCCTTTAACGTTACCTTAGCACAACAGAACGCAACTTTTACAGACCCTTAAACAACTCAAACGCTTCAAATTAACTTCCCAAAATTCTGAAACATGGCAATCACAATTAAAACAGGCACAACTTAGCTACGCTTAGTAGCAAAGCACTTTAACTGCAACACAACACGGACTCTCTCAGAGCCACGTCAAGGTCGGTTCCGTCCACTTTTAAGGAGCAGAATTCGGGTTTCACGAACCACTATCCGACACGTTCTAACAGTAATATGCTTCTTTGACCTGCTCTAACATGTAAAATACCAGCACAGCAATCTTGTAGATGTTAATAATAGTTTTTAATGCACAATGACTCTGCGGTCATTTTGCATTGAGATTGCCTCAGCTTATGCACAATGTAATCTGGACCAGGTCTTATCAGAACCACCAAACACATGCCATACAGCATGACAAATACCCACCAAACTACTTATAGCGTTTAAAAAATTGAACAAATAACAATTTTAGCTTCAAATGTCATAAACTGCAGTCCTACAATCGTTCTGAACACTTCCAGCCCCAATTATTATCCTCAGAGTTTAAAACTTGGATCCTGATATGCAAACATAACGTTTCAAGTTCATGATGGATCACAGATTTATGAATAAACGTTCAGAAAACTCGTACTTGGACCACCAAATGAAGTAAACATGAGGGTAACCACCATATTGTGTCTTTAAACACGTACGGTGCCACCCAGATGTAAAGGATATATGAGGTCAATATTAATACTGACCTCTTTACCTTAATTAATTTACTTATTCAGATTGAATAGTAATTTCACGGATTCTTTTCTTTTTCTGTTTACCCAATATTTTTGTGATCTTTATGATGGATAAGTAAAACAGAAGCCATAGAGTGACAATGGAAACGTTAACTTAGTTTGGTATGCCAAAGACACTACCATTTATTTAGAATAAATCAACTAAATTAACTTCATTACACTTGATTGACATGATTTCACTTTCTTGCGATTTAATACGTCAGCACATTTAAATTGTAACAACAGACATAACTACAGGATGTCATTATACTTAGTCTGTGGCTCAGTCTTAGCTTAAAAATAGTTACCAGCTAGAATGGAGATAGGAGAGATTTAAGAGGGAGAGGTTAAGAGAGGAAGTTATTTATCTTGAGTGTAACCAGAAATGACACTTTCCATCCGACTTCTGCTAAATCCCAGGTACGTTTGTAAACAGCTCTTTACCTTTTGACGACAGCCCGGTAAGAGAAGACCTTGTAGCTTTTCAGATGCACGGGGTCCTTGCGGGAACCAGTACATCTGAGCAGGTTATTCGTTTACCTTCCAACGTCTCCTGGTTTCGCGTTGGTCATCAGAAAATGCGTCAGCTCCTGGCCTCTGGCTCAAGATAACTTATTCCAAGAAGGAATAAACAAAGTCTGAGCTTGTACGCTCGGTTCGAAGTGGACTCATAACAACATGTTATTAGTCTTTAACTGAATGACGTGTCTTTAGCGTGTGACTGACATTCATCCAGCTCTTTGGGACGACCTCATGTCTTGAAGTTCCAAGCAAAAACTCAATGTTCCAGCAAAAGCTTAGAACCTTAGTAGAAGATCTGAGATGAGAGATACTTGTCTCTTCCCCATTGGTCCAAAAGAACCAGTCGAGCCGTTCACTTGTTGTTATCACGATTCAAGGTGAAATTCAGAGCAGAGAGAAATTGTTTAGGAAAAGTGTCTCAGTAAGGAGACGTTCAGACGCTAGTGAGAGTTTTAGCTGAAACTCAACAAAAACAACTTCTGAGAAAGGCAGTTTGACATATTATCTGAACTTTGACACCTTTTCATTTGTAGAAATGACACAGCATATACATATGTGATCATAAGACATATTGTAAATTACAACACTGTTCATGAATAAACACAGGTGATGCTCTGATTATATTTTGTATTAGAACAAAATCAAAGATAGAAATAGTCTCTTTTGAGTGAAACTGTCCTTTGATTCAAGCTAATAAAATAAATTGTGTTAAGTGTCAGATTACTGAAAGGTCAGTAAAGGTCATCTCTGGAACCGTTCAAAAATACACAGGTGTATCAGAGCGGACACGGTCATGGCCACTACACACATGTGGTACAAATGACAATAAAGATTCTCTGACTCTGACTCTGACAAAGGATGGGTAATCTGCGCTGCTGTTTGGCGCATAGGTGCAAACAACAGTCAGAGTCCGTCCCCCCACACGTAGGCGAAGGGAGGCTACCCTCTCGATCACCGGAGTGAACCTCAATGTACAGGTACCAAGATGGGGGCAACAAGTATGCCCACTCCTGCTCGGCGTCTCTCACCAGGGACAACTCCAGAGTGGAAGAGTGTCCAACACCTCTCAAGGAAACTGGTTCCAGAGCCAGAGCCATGCGTTGAGGTGAGTCCGACTATTTCTAGCCGGAACCTCTCAACCTCACACACTAGCTCAGGCTCCTTCCCCACCAGAGAGGTGACATTCCATGTCCCAATGGCCAGCTTCTGTAGCCGAGGATCAGACCGCCAGGGTCCCTACCCTCGGCCCCCACCCATCCTGCATTGCACCTGACCCCTTTGGTCCCTCCCATAGGTGGTGAGCCCATGCTGAGGTCACCGAGGTGGTTAAAAAGCTCTGCGGTGGCAGAGCTCCGGGGGTGGATGAGATTCGCCCTGAGTTCCTTAGGGCTCTGGATGTTGTGGGGTTGTGTTGGCTTACGCGACTCTGCAATATCGCGTGGACATCGGGGGCAGTTCCCTTGGATTGGCAGACTGGGGTGGTGGTTCCTCTATTCAAAAAGGGGGACCGTAGAGTGTGTTCCAACTATAGGGGGATCACACTCTTAAGCCTCCCTGGTAAGGTCTATTCAGGGGTTCTGGAGAGGAGGGTCCGTCGGATAGTCGAACCTCGGATTCAGGAGGAACAGTGTGGTTTTCGTGCTGGTCGTGGAACACTGGACCAGCTCTACACCCTCAGCAGGGTCCTGGAGGGCGCGTGGGAGTTTGCCCAACCAGTTTACATGTGCTTTGTGGACTTGGAAAAGGCATTCGACCGCGTCCCTCGGGGGGTTCTGTGGGGGGTACTCCGGGAGTATGGGGTACCAGGCCCATTGATATGGGCTGTTAGGTCCCTGTACGACCGGTGTCAGAGCTTGGTCCGCATTGCCGGCAGTAAGTCAGGCTCGTTTCCAGTGAGAGTTGGACTCCGCCAAGGTTGCCCTTTGTCACCGATTCTGTTCATAACTTTTATGGACAGAATTTCTAGGCGCAGCCAAGGTGTTGAGAGGATCCGTTTTGGTGGCCTTAGAATCGCTTCTCTGTTTTTTGCAGATGATGTGGTCCTATTGGCTTCATCAGGTCGTGATCTACAGCTTTCGCTGGAGCGGTTTGCAGCCGAGTGTGATACGGCCGGGATGAGGATCAGTTCCTCCAAATCCGAGGCCATGGTCTTGAGCCGGAAAAGGGTAGCAGTGCCCTCTCCAGGTCGGGGAGGAGGTCCTGCCCCAAGTGGAGGAGTTTAAGTATCTCGGGGTCTTGTTCACGAATGAGGGAAAACTGGAGCGTGAGATCGATAGGCGGATAGGTGCAGCATCCGCAGTCTGTCGTGGTGAAGAGAGAGCTGAGTCGAAAGGCAAAGCTCTCAATTTACCGATCGATCTACGTTCCCACCCTCATCTATGGTCATGAGCTTTGGGTTGTGACCGAAAGAACGAGATCTCGGATACAAGCGGCTGAAATGAGTTTTCTCCGCAGGGTGTCTGGACTCTCCCTTAGAGATAGGGTGAGAAGCTCAGTCATCCGGGAGGGACTCGGAGTAGAGCCGCTGCTTCTCCACATCGAGAGGAGCCAGTTGAGGTGGCTCGGGCATCTGGTTAGGATGCCTCCTGGACGCCTCCCTGGTGAGGTGTTCCGGGCATGTCCCACCGGGAGGAGACCCAGAGGAAGACCCAGGACACGCTGGAGGGACTATGTTTCTCGGCTGGCCTGGGAACGCCTTGGGATTCCCCCAGAGGAGCTGCTCCAAGTGGCTGGGGAGAGGGAAGTCTGGGCCTCCCTACTTAGGCTGCTACCCCCGCGACCCGACCCCGGATAAGCGGACGAAAATGGATGGATGGATGGATGAAGTTCAGGATGCTTACACTGCGGCATTCTCCAGTCTGTGAGACCAGGAGACTACGCATGTAGAGTGGATTTGAAAGATGCCTATTTCCATATAGGCGTGTGGAGGAGACACAGAAATTTCCTCCGTTTTGCATTCGAAGGTAACGCTTATGAATTCAAAGCCTTACCCTTCGGTTTAAAGACTGCTCCGCGTACATTTACTAAATGTCTGGATGCAACCCTGACCCCTCTTATGAATCAAGGACTCAGGGTCTTGAATTACCTGGACGACCTGCTAATTCTGGCTGGAAGCAGAGAGCAGGCGCTGTCACACTCCCTTGAGTTGATCTCTCACCTGGAGTTTATCGGTTTTGTCATAAACCTACAGAAAAGCGATCTGACTCCGTCACGGGTTACGTATTTCTGGGTGTACAGATTGACACTGTCCAATACAGAGCAGGGCTCTCGAAGGAGAGAGTCTCCTCCATTCGCCATTGCCTGGGAAGATTTAAACTGGACCAACGGGTCCCTGTGAAAACCTGCCAACGCCTGTTGGGCCTCTTGGCGGCAGCCATTCCTTGTGTGCCACGTGCATTATTGAAAATGCGGGCCATACAGGTATGGTTTAACCAACAAATACAACCCGCTCTGCCCAAACAAGCAGAAAAGGTTAAAATAGACCCAGAGTGTCTAAAGGCCCTGGGACCTTGGAGAGATCCGTCCATTTTCACGGAAGGGGTCTCACTGGGAAGGGTGTCGTCCCGTGTAGTCATCACAATGGACGCCTCAAAAACAGGATGGGGAGCGATCTGCAGGAACCAGAACGCCTGCGGCCTTTGGAACAAGCAGGAAGCCAAATTACATATTAACTTCCTGGAATTACTGGATGTATTTCTGTCACTAAAATACTTCTTCAGTAAAGGTCTGGTTGCCAGATATCATATCTTGGTAAAATCAGATAACAGGACCACGGTGTCCTTCATCAACAGAGAAGGAGGGACAAGATCCCGGACCCTCCTTGATCTGACACGGAGGATGCTCACGTGGTGTGCTCCAAGAGTTCTGTCACTTAGGGCAACTCATGTCCCTGGTGATCTGAATTATGGAGCGGATGCCCTTTCAAGAGGGCCTCTGTTGGGGTCGGAATAGAGCCTGAACCCACGGATAGTGGAACAGGTATGGTCACGTTTCGGCAGAGCCTCTGTGGACTTGTTCGCCTGCAGAGTTAGCTCACACTGTGACCTCTATTCCTCCCTGAAGGAGACAGATGCTCCGTTGGGAATAGACGCTCTGGCACATGATTGGCCAGCAGGAGTGCTCTACTACGCCTTTCCACCTGTCCCTCTGATCGGGGCGACATTGGAACGGGTAAGACGGGGAGCCCTCTCCTTGATCCTCATAGCTCCCAGATGGCCACAGAAACCGTGGTTTCCGGAGCTGATCTCAATGTTATCAGGAACACCATGGCATTTGCCTCCTCACAGGGACCTACTGACTCAGGCACGTGGACAGCTTCTACATCCACGTCCAGGGTTGTGGTAACTCTCAGCCTGGCCTCTGAGAGGTACTGGCTGAAAGCCTAGGGTTTTGGTTGCTTTGTCCCGACACAAGCAGCAATAACATTCACAGGGGGTTCCCTTGATGTTTATGTTTCTTGCCTGGGAGACGTCTAATGGAAAGGTTTCCCCTCTCCTTGTCTGATCTCCTACATCAGGATGGGCTCCACTTGTCAGTCGAGCCATGAAAACAACAACAAAGGAGGAAAACATTGCTCCTCCTGGGAACAGGAGTTGATAAGTACTCATGTTACTGAAGCACGCTTGGGCTGTTTCTAGTTAGTGTTATATAAATGGTCATGTGAGACATCATGTGAATGTCTCTCACATTTGGCCTTTTTTCCTCTTGGCATCTGCTTTCTGCATTCCTTGTAGTAAGCAGCTAAGAGATGCCCGTCCCTTAGGATGGAAGTTCTCACATGCATTTTGCTGAGCATTTCAAGGGCGTGAATGAATTACGTTCCCATAGCAAGTATGTTGCACCGAGAGACCGAACTGAAAGGGAACTGAAAGTTATGCACCATAACTCATGTTCCCTGAAGGAAGGGAACGAGGTGCAACATAGCTGGCCCTTTTCAATGCTGGAAGCTCGGTGAAGTGCAATTTCTGAGAAAGATGGAGGGGCGTCAGTCGCTTAAGTACCTGAAAGGCGGTACCTCTGACGCGGGGTGACGCCCCCTGCCGTAAAAGGCGTGATTGTATTCCTTCAGGTAATCGCGCGGGGCGCAATTCCCATAGCAAGTATGTTGCACCTTGTTTCCTTCCTTCAGAGAATATGAGTTATGGTGCATAACTTTCAGTTATTGTAGTTGTTGTTATTGTAGTTGTTGTTATTGTACTGTAGTTGTTACTGCTGTTTTTGTAATAAAATTGTTACTCTAAATGATTTTCAGAATCTTTTGGAATCCTGGCAAAAACCAATGCTGATTTGTTCCTGTTTTTGATTTTGTACATCTACCTTATAATGTTTGCTACTTTTTGCTACTTTTTCTTTTGTCTATTGTTTAATGTACTTGTTTGCTGTTCATCATTCTTTAGTTTGTAGCAGGTCGCTTTCGTAAATAAGCCCTCGAAGCTCAATAAGATTTACCTGACTAAATAAAGGTTGAATGAATGAATGTAATAGTTGTTGTTATTGTAGTTGTTGTTATTGTAGTGGATGTTATTGTACTGTAGTTGTTGCTGCTGTTTTTGTAATAGTTGTTTTTATTTTAGTTGTTGTTATTGTAATTGTTGTTATTTTACTGTAGTTGTTGTTGCTGCTGTTTTTGTAATAGTTGTTGTTATTTTAGTTATTTTAGTTGTTGTTGTTATTGTAGTTGTTGCTATTGTAGTTATTGTAGTTGTTGTTATTGTAGTTGTTGTTATTGTAGTTGTTGTTATTGTACTGTAGTTGTCTCTGCTATTTTTAATAGTTGTTGTTATTTTAGTTGTTGTTATTGTAGTTGTTGTTATTGTACTGTAGTTTTTGTTGCTGCTGTTTTTGTAATAGTTGTTGTTCTTTTAGATGTTGTTATTGTAGTTGTTGTTATTGTAGTTGTTGCTATTGTAGTTGTTGTTGTTATTGTAGTTGTTGCTATTGTAGTTGTTGCTATTGTAGTTGTTGCTATTGTAGTTGTTGCTATTGTAGTTGTTGTTATTGTAGTAGTTGTTATTGTAGTAGTTGTTATTGTAGATATTGTAGTAGTAGTTGTTGTTTTTGCCATTTTTCTTCTTGTTGTTGTAGTAGTTTGGAAACAGAATTTATCTATCAGTGGTTACCGTAGTTCTGAAGCATCACAGCAAGAAGGTCCAGGGTTCAATCCCCAGTTTGGACCTGTGGTCTTTCTGTGTAGAGTTTGCATTTTCTCATGGGTTTTCTCCAGGTACTCTGGTTTCCTCCCGCAGTCAAAAAACTTGGACTCAGTCCAAAAACTTTCAGTCAGCCTCCTCATCATCGAATACATCTACAGGTACACCTCCAGATGCAAGAAGAGGACCACCTGCATCATGAAGGACCCCACTCACCCAGCACACACACTTTTTGCCCCACTCCCTTTAGAAAGTAGGTTACGGAGCATTAAGTGTAGAACCACTAGACTGAGGAACAGCTTTTACCCTGAGGCTGTTAGACTCATGAACCTCTAACCAGGATAATCACTGTGAAAAATCACATCATGTTGCTGCTGATCTGTTTCATGTTGCTGTGGTTATTTGTATGCATCTGCTCACACAGACTCATGTTTGTGCTGCTGTTTGGCGTATTGTTTTAAGCTCGTAGTGCTTAGCGTATTTTTAATTAAAAAATTTCTTAGTTCATATCTTAGATCTTATTATTACTTTTCTTTTACATTTTATTGTTGGATGTAACTGTCTAACACAATTTCATTCCACCACATGTACCACATGTGGTGGAACAAATCTTGTTGCCACATCCTTCTACCTATATACCCACTATCCCTCCTCTGGACATGTCCAAACCACTGTCCCTCCTCTGGACATGTACAAACCATCTCAGTCTGCTCTCTAACTTTATCTCCCAATTGTTCAACCTGTGCTGTACCTCTGATGATCTCATTCCAAATCGTACCCATCCTTGTCACTCCTGAGGAGAACCTCAATGTCTTCCTTTCTGCCACTTCCAGTTCTGTCTCCTGTCTTTTTGCCCATGTCTCTGTCTGCAGACCAAACAACATACAGTAGCTGGTCTCACCACTGTCTTGTAAACATTTATTTGACCTTTGCTGACACCTTTTTGTCACAAATCACTCCTGAAACTTTTCTTCATCCAATCCACCCTGCCTGGACTCTCTTTTTCACCTCTTTACCACACTCCCCATTTTCCTGGTAAGTACTTGAAGCTGTGCACATTTTTTACCTCTGTTTCTTGTGGCCTCAATGTTCCACCAGCCTCCCTCTCATTCACACACGTACTCTGTCTCACTACGGCAGACTTTCATTCCTCTTCTTTCAAGTGCATACCGCCACCATTCCAAGTTCTCTTCCACCTGTTCCCTGCTCTTACCAAAGATCACAATGTCATATGCAAACATCATAGTCCATGGGGATTCCTGCCTGACCTCATCAGTTAGTCGGTCTATCACCAGAGCAAACAAGAAGGGGCTCAGAGCCGATCCTTGATGCAATCCCACCACCACCTTGAAGCTATCTGTCACTCCTACAGCACATCTCACCACCGTCCTGCTGTCCTCATACATGTCCTGTACCAGTCTAACATACTTCTTTGCCACTCCAGATTTCCTCATGCAATACCATACCTTCTGCCTCGGCACCCTGTCATATGCTTTTTCTAAATCCACAAAGACGCAATAAAGTTCTTTCTGACCCTCTCTGTAATTCTCCATCTGCATGCTCAAAGCAAAGATGGCATCTGTGGTGCTCTTTCTTGGCATGAATCTATGCTGTTGTTCACAGTCACCTCTCAATTCTTGCTTCCACAGCTATCTCCCAGCTCTTCGTTGTGTGTGACTCATCAACTTAATTCCCCTGTAGTTGCTAGGGGCAGCTGTGGCTGAGTGTTAGAGCAGTTGTGCTCCAATGCAAGAGTTGGGAGTTGGAATCCATCAGCAGTCACATGCTGAAGCGTCCCTGGGCAAGACACTGAACCCCTCATTGCCTCTGATGTGTGTACCATCAGTGTATGAATGTGATAAAGCACTGATTAGTCTCTTTAGAATGATTTGTTCAATTAGGGATCTAGTAGAGTGCTGTATGAATGGGTAAATGAGGACACAGATTCTAGTGTAAAGCACTTTGAGTGTCTTCATAAGATAGAAAGGTGCTATATAAGTCAGTCCATTTACAACCCTGTACATTGCATTTTTTCTTAAAAATGGGCACCAGCACACTTCTTCTCCATTCCTCAGGCATTGTCTCATCCTCAAATATGCCATTGAATATTTGAGACAAAAACCTCACTGCCATCTCTCCAATAAATTTCCAAGCCTCCACTGGTATGTCATCAGATCCTACTGCCTTCCCCTTCTTCATTCTTTTCAGAGCTTTCTGAACTTCACCCTCACTGAAACTTTGCTCAACAAATCTGTTTTTGAAAATGACCTGGCAATCAATGAATTTAAGATCTATCGTTGTGATCGTAATAAAAGGGGAGGTGGAGTCGCTATTTACATCAGAGACTCTTTGGCTGCCAGGATTGCATCTAAAAAAACAATCGCAAACCAGTTTGAGGCTTTAGCTGTGAACATCAGTTTGAAGGGAGGTCAGATCATAACTGTTGTAGGTTGTTATCGTCCCCCCTCCGCAACACCTGAAGCTCTGTCCTCCCTGACTGAATTCATAGGAAATTTAAAACACAATGAGATTGTTATGGTAGGAGATTTCAACATTGATTGGAATAAGTCGACCCCCCTCTGTGATAAATTCAAGGAATGTTGCTATCTCTCAATCTAACACAACTTATCGATTCTCCCACCAGACCAAACAAAAAATGTCCTGAAAAATCTTCCACCTTAGATCTGTTTTTCACAAATGTACCTCATAAATTTCCTGGAACAGATGTATTTGCTAACATTTTGAGTGATCATTCCTTAATATTCCACTTCTAACTTCCGCTCTCGGCAGGGCTGGTCGCATCTCCTTTTGCTCCTGGTTTTACCCCCCCCCTGCTTCTGCATTTGTCTCGTCTATAACTCTTCAGCGCTCGCTCGAACCAATTTGGAATGGATTTATGTGCGTGGACTGTTTTCTGGGCCATTTCATCTATCGATACTATCGATAACAAAAATTTCCGCGAAGCGCACTGGCCAGGGAGAGCCAGAGCGCCCTTTCGACACGCATGCGGTGAGCTACATTATGGACTCGATGAGCAGGCTAATGTAACTGTCCGCTCATTCTGTCGGGGACGTGGAATCTCTGTGGATTATTGGGATACTGGTGGCTCCTGCCACTGAAGGCTGAGGGGACCGCCGCGTTCGGCGTGCTGGCGAGACTTCCTGCTCAGCAAAAATGCTTTGATCCAGGCTTTGAATGACCTTCCCAGCTGTTGTGCGGGCTGAACCACACGGTGGGGAGAAGCGGTGGCTGCCGCGGACCTGCGGTGTGTGGGACTCGTTTACAGCCGCTCGGATTCAAACAGGGCACATACGGAAGGATCTTTTTAGCTCGGAACCTGACTCGATTCGGCGATTTGGACTCAGAAGCAGCACCTGGACTAGAAGACTGCAGTAAAAAGAACAATGGCCCTCATGCACGAACCGTTCGTACGCACAGATTTGTTCTTATACTGTTCGTACGAGTGATTTAGGATCATTTGTGGCATCCAACAATGTTTTCGTATCCTAGGATTTTTCTCAGATACGAACAAAATTTACGAGTGGTCCGGACCTGTCGTATATTTTAGGAGCGTCAGTCTGCTGTCATCCAGACGGGATTTCTCCACTAATAACTTCATATTTCGTTATTTAGAAAATATTTTGAGTTTAAAAAAGTCACGCACCACAATTGTTTTTGACAATAGGTTATTCTGTTTGAACTAGAATTATAATTTTAAGTTTAATTTGTCTGGTGTGTCGCGCAGGCTTCAGTGAGTCGTGCGCTCCCCTTGGTCATCAAAGCCGCTCCTCATATTAACACCCAGGTACATAAAATCCCCATACACCGCCGCAGAACAAGTACGAATTAAGACTGATTTTCATGCTATTGCTGGACTGCTGTGCGAACACCATCGGAGCAATAGATTATTATATCTGATTCGAAATATAACCTGCAGAATGTGGTTGCGCGATGACCAGGAGGAGCGCGCATGAGAGAAGCTGCTGACCCAACACGTCCTCATGCCTGACTCCAGGACGTGTTGGCTGAGCGCGCGCTGCTCTCCACCGTGCGTCCCTCTCAGCCACACATAAAAAAGAAGTGCCCAAAGTACCGATCTGTTCCGAGCCGAGTGGAACCTGCGCGTGTGTGCCACCCCCACCTCCTCTTCCCCCCTCCTCCGCCTCCATCACCTCGCCCTCAGCTCCGTGCGCCGCGTTGTGCAGGCGATGGAGCCGTGAGCCGCGCGCACTGAAGAACCGAGCTGCTATGGAGGAGAAGCGCGGTGTGGGGGGGGGCAGGCGTCTAGACCAGTGAGACCAGCAGACCCACCAGTCTGGACCACTTTCTGCGACACACGTGCACTCTGAGTCCAGGAACAGGGGTTTTTGTTTCCAACATCGCACAGAAAGGATGCGGGGCTTTGTGCTGCAAAACATGTTGGCACGCATCTTGCGCAGCGTGGCATTTATTGACCATCCATCTCAGACTATTCCTTGACCACTCCTGTCTGTGCTGCGGCGATGTTTGAAGCCATTTTCAGATCAAACCATTTATTCTTGATTTCTGATACTGGACGACCCACGGGAGACAAAAGATATGCACTACAATATTAATATGAAGTTAACTGTAGTTTCGAGACATTTTAATGCTTCTGTTCAAAACCACATCCGACACTTGCGGGGGGGTGGGGGGTAGCGGTGCCACTCTTCTGAATAAGTGAAACTATAATGTAACACAGTAAAATTAAAGATATTTGACCATCCGACACTTGCGGGGGGTGGGGGTAGCCGCGCCACTGAGAGCAGAACTCCGAACGCGTGAAGTTCCTCCTTTTACTTCTTGAGTTTGAATGAATGGATACTTCCTGCTGTCAGAAGGCAGGAAACGTGGCCTTATATGGTGTTTTGAGGGGTGGGAATTATGTAAATGACCTCCCGCGTGCACGAGCAGGTGAATAGAACAGGTGGGATTCATCATTATTTACACAGCTCATATACACACGTTTCCTGTGGATAGAAGACTTTGTTGGATCTGACGTGGCATGTTCGTACGAACACTCCGTACGAACAAAAGTAGGAGAAATTTAGGATAAGAATACGAACATTTTCGTGCATGAGGGCCATTGTGGTCTGACTGGAAAATAAAGCAACAAATCTAATCTGGCCTCTGGCCTTGGACTGAAGGCTGTCTACAAATCTTCTCCTGAGCTGGGAGGCTGAAGGGACCCGCTGCCCTCCCCCCTCCCCCCAGAGGTTTCTGTGTGTGTGTTCTCGGTTGGAGCCGAGCTCTGAGACCAGCAAACTGTTCTTATCTGGAAGTGATACACACAGACTGTTCCTCCCGCCTGCCGTCATAAATGCATCTTGTCCCGTCTAAATGTGCTAAGCTGGTAGAGTTTTTTTGGACTTTATCATGGAGTGTCTATTGGCAAATTGTGATAGATTCTTTTTTTGAATACCACGTTCTTACCTGTTCTGTGTCATTCCCTTTTCCATATCTGTTGATTGTGGTGGCGCGGTTTTTATACTGCTGCGACTTCGTGCGCTCGTCCCTATCCTATGATGAATGTGCGTAATCAATTACGTTGTCTTTGTGCCCCGGTGCAATATCAAGGTCAATAAAGATATATTCTATTCTATTCTATTCTAATAGTAGCTCTTAGATCTAATAAACTTCCACCTGCTAAGCCCAGAATAATTCAAAAAAGGGATTTGAAACGTTTCTGTGAACAGTCATTCCTCTGGGATCTATCCCACTTTGATTGGCAACGTACTCTACTAATCAACGACATGAACACCGCTTGGAACTATTTTCATAATAGTTTCATTTTCTTTGTAAACAAACATGCTCCTTTCCAGCAGTTCAGGATAAAGGGCCGTGACAGCCCCTGGTTTACTCCTGAACTAGCTGACCTCCTGCACAGGAGAGATCATCTTTGGGCCGCAGCAAGAAAATCAGACTCAGACTCTGATTGGTTAAAATTTCGGCAGCTGAGGAATAAATGCACAACTGCCATCAAAGCCGCAAAACGTAATTACTTCTTATCTCAGACCTCCAAAAATCTAAATGACCCTAAAAAATTCTGGAAAACCATCAAATTTCTCTCTCAGGCACCCCCCAATCATCTGACCTCCCATCACAACTTCTTGTTGATTCTGTTCCTGTGTCAAATAAGCACGAGATCCTGAACTGTTTCAACAAACATTTTGTTGCTTCTAGTTCATTATTTGACACAGTTACAAATGGAAAATCAGCCACTTCATCTAATAACCAAACATTTACAAATCAAATCCCTCCTACAAGTGCACCTTCTGGCTGCTGAAAAGGGCTCTATAAATAAATGATAAATAAATACAAGTAAATCCTCAGTTAATCACACCTTCTCTTTTTCTCCGTTCTCAGTCTGTAAGGTAAATAAACTGTTAAAAGATCTTGATCCTAAAAAATCTGCAGGTCAAGATGAACTTCCTCCTTATTTCTTAAGGCTGTCTGCTCATATCATCACAGTCCCTGTGACTCACATCTTTAATCTGTTCATAAGCCAAAACACCATTCCGGATGCTTGGAAAACAGCCTTTGTTCTTCCTTTGCTGAAGGGAGGTGATCCCACCTCACTGAACAATTATCGACCGATCTCTAAACTCTGCATTTTAGCCAAGGTTCTAGAAAAACTGATAAACTCTCAGATCAAAAATTATCTGGACTCATTTAACATCTTACCTCTCCATCAATCTGGTTTCAGGAAAAAACACAGCACAACAACTGCTTCTCTGAAGGTTCTTAATGATGTTGTTGAAGCATTGGATGCTAAGGATTATTGTGCTGCACTTTTCTTAGACCTGTCTAAAGCTTTTGACACTGTGGATCATAACATCCTGTGTCATAAGCTCTCAGAAATCGGTTTCTCTGATCACACCATCGGTTGGTTTTCTAATTATCTTTCCAATCGGAGGCAATGTGTTCAACATAACGGTACTTCTTCCAGCTATTTAACAGTTAAAAATGGTGTACCACAAGGCTCAGTTTTAGGACCAACCCTCTTTACAATCTACATAGCTAATGTAGGTCAGAGCATCCCTGATGCATCCTTACATTTCTATGCTGATGATACAGTTGTTTATTGCCAAGCTAAAACAGTAGCTAAGGCTTTCCAGTTACTGCAATCCGCTTTTGACATCATTCAGTCAGATTTGTTCCGTCTCAAACTTGTCCTAAATGCTGATAAAACAAAAGGGATGTTTTTTTCAAGTAGGAAGTCGGTCCCAGCAGATCTTCCTCTGATTTTATCCTCAAATGGTGTCCCTATTGAGTTTGTTGATTCCTATAAATATTTGGGTATCCTGGTCGATTCGCATCTCTCATTTAAACTCCACGTGGAAAACCTAGTGAAGAAACTGAAAGTTAAACTGGGTTTCTTTTTCAGAAATAAATCATGTCTAACACTGAATGCTAGGAAACGCCTTGTATCTGTGACTTTCCTTCCCTCCATTGATTACGGTGACATTCTCTACATGAATGCTCCTACAAGCACCCTGCGGATGTTGGATGTTGTCTATCATGGTGCACTAAGATTCATAACTGGCTGTGATTATCGTACCCACCACTGCACCCTGTATTCACTGGTTAACTGGACATCATTAACCTCACGCAGACTCTTCCACTGGTACATTTTCATCTTCAAATCACTTCTTGGTCTGCTGCCCTCATACATCTCCTCCTACATGTCTTTGCGTGAGTGCAGCTACAGCGTGCGCTCTCAGGACATGATCACCTGCAGTGTTCCGTCAGTGAGGACTGAACTTGGAAAAAGGGCCTTCTCCTATTCTGCTCCTGCTTCCTGGAATATCTTACAAAAAGACCTGAAGCTCTCGGCCCTGACCTCTCTGGATGGTTTTCAGAATCTGTTGGAATCCTGGCAAAAACCAATGCAGATATGTTCCTGTCTTTGATTTTTTTGTACATCTACCTTATAATGTTTTTGCTACTTTTTGCTACTTTTTCTTTTCTTTTGTTTATTGTTTAATGTATTTGTATCATTGATGTTCATCATTCTTTAGTTTGTAGCAGGTCGCTTTCGTAAATGAGCCCTCGAGGCTCAATAAGATTTACCTGACTAAATAAAGGTTGAATGAATGAATGAACTAATCTTTCCCATTTCCTGGTCCACAGTTTCTATTACCTGTACTCTTCTTTCTCTTTCATTTTATTCATTCAGCAGCCCGTCAAAATACTCCTTCCATCTTTCCATCACACTGTCCTAACTTGTTAGAACATTACCATTCCTATCTTTAACAAGCCTAACCTGTTGCACATCCTTTCCAGCCTGATCCATCTGTTTCGCTAATCAGTACAAGTCCTTCAGGTTGACTCTAAAAGTACAAATGTATGACTGTGGATGCACATCCACTGATTACCTCCTAAGTTTCAGTTAAAGCTGTCCACTGGTTTATGAGATATTGTGCTAACAAACAGACAGATTAATTATTAACTTATGCAATAACATTATTGCCCATATTCCATTTGAGCTGACGTATTTTTCTTTTTAGTATTGCTTTTCTTTTATATTATATTTTGTTTTAAATATTTTGAGGAAAAAAAGGAGCAGGCATCATAAGATTTATTCTTCTTCTGCTTATTTTCATTTTGATTTGTGTATTAATTGTGTTTTGTTGTAAACATTTTTTTGTATTTTAAAATGAATGAATGAATAAATGAAATATTCCAAAGCAGAAGACATTAAAAGGCAAGGCATTTGTTAATCAAAAGTAATTTACATAAAGTGCACAACACAGACTTTACATCCACAGGGTTGAAGTAAATTGTATTTGTTTACACTTATTGTTGTTCAAAGTGACTCCAAAGGCTTTTCAATTATTGTGTTGTTAGCATTTTTCACCCTCTGCTGCTGCTTTTTAGCTTTTTGTTAAATAAATAACTCTGCATGTTGTATTTGTATGTGTTCTCTTAAAATTAGGTTGTTTTTACCTTGTTTATACGCTGTTAGAGAATAATTGATTTACGCACACACAAACACGCACACACACACACACACACACACACAGGTACACAAAACCATCAACTTGAAAAGCAGCGTTTGCTTTCTTGTTCTTCTGCCCCATCCTCAGTTTGTGACTTTTCTTTTCATCGGTCAGTTCCTTCCTCTGAATCCAACAAAACCAAATCAAACGTTAAAAACTATGAAACACTTAAATTAAAATTGATGTTTGGGGTGTGTCACCATCCACAGCCAATCGCCTGCTGCCATTTTACTCAATGCCAGCATCCTCCTCAGTCACGCCAAAGAGGTCACATGATCAACAGGACAAAACTAACACATACCAAAAACAAACCTAAAGTTTGAAATAAATAGAAGCATTTTGTGCATTCTGAACTAAAAGCAACAGAAAACATATTTAAGAGCATTTAATGTGTTTATTTTTGCACAGCCTGGATGCTGAAGTGACAACAGCAGGTCGGGTGATTAAAGATGAGTGAAGTCATGCTGTGATCTTTTTGTTGCTCGCAGTTTCGGTAAACCACAGGTTTAAATGTCAGCTCATTTAATGTTCCGGGTTAATAGAAAGGTTTTTATGAGCAACATTAAACAAACATTCCTTCTGTATGAGTTCACTCGCTATGTGGAGACCCCTGTAGGAGGGAACAGCCGAAGGCAGGGAGGAGGATTCACATCGATGGACCAGTTCTGGAACCATGACCCATTCATTCATGAAGAACCATCTGCTGCTGACTGACAAAACTACAGATGCAGATGAACTTGTTGGTACTTTTACAGTTCACTGAAACAAATTTTTACATTTCTTGAACGCTGATTCAGGTAAAAGCAACCATCTAATGTTTATCTGCATGTCCTCAGTCTGTGACAGAGTAAACAAAAATAAATTATTTGTTTGTTTTTCAGGCAAATCTGTTGGTCCTCTAAAAACATGATTACTCTTTATGGTCGTGTTTCCAACCATTTGACTTTCATCAATCAGTATCTCCATCAGAACTTGTGCCTGCTTAAAGGAACATATTCTGAGTCGTTTGGGTCTGTTCTCTTCACGGAGCAGAGGAACAAAGATCTGTCTGATTATAGACCTCCATGTTGAAGGTAAAGACCACAAGACCGTGGTCCAAGCTGCTTCAGGTTCCTCGGAGTCGGACCACAGCTGAAAATATTATTCAACAGTAGAAGGTTCAGGAGGCTGTGGACAACCTCCCAGGACATGGACGCAAGGGGAAGTGTGACCCCAGGTTGATCAAACAACGGAAAAAAAGGAGCTCAATCTGAACTCAGAGGTTAAAGGTCGTCATGTTCTGAATCTTCTTTGAATTGATAAAGCCTCCCGGATGGAAAGCGAAGCATCTTCAGCTTCAGAATAGATGTCCGGCTGCTTTATTTTGTTAATCTTCACGTTTTGAATTGTGATGATGGAGGAAGACCCAGGAGGCCCCACTGATGATGGACAAAACATACAGAAAGGCTGCATTCACATCAGCCCTGTTTAGTAGTGATGTGTCCTTCTGTGTCGAGGCTTCGAAGATCATTTGAAGATCAAATTTAGACTATTTGAGGTCCTTACAAACATTTTTTTCTTTTATTCAACTTAAAGCTTCGCAAACCAGTTAGATTATAATCCATCTACTTGTTTTACATTTATAGTCCATTTGATGGCACAGTAGAGCAAATGAAGCACCATGGCGTATTGAATCATGAGTCAACCTACTTAATGGAAAGCCTCAGTGCTTCATGAAGCTTCATCTCACCATCACTACTGTTTTTTTTTTTTTTTTTTTTCTTCTTTCGGCTTTTTCCCTGCGTTAGGGGTCACCACAGCGATCTAGTCGCATGAAGATTTGGCAGTTGTTTTTACGCCGGATGCCCTTCCTGACACAACCACAGACCACCGAGCAACCACAGCCCTCTGTGTGGAGCAGAGAGCTGATATCTAGGGTTCCCGGGGGAGCAGATGGTGTGGGTTAAGGGCCTTGCTCAAGGGCCCAGAGTGGGGCAGATGAGGGTGGAGACAGTGTGACCGCTTCACTTATCCCACCCACATCTTTGATGTTGTCGGTACCGGGGCTTGAACCGGCGACCTTCCGATCACAAGCGCACCTTCTTAACCTCTGCGCCACCACTCCCAATCAAATCAAAAATCAAACGTTTAATCTGAGTAAATGTAACATTTTAAAGGAAAAATATGTTTATTCAAAATTTCACAGTGTCAACAAATCCCAAAAAAGTTGGGACAAGTAGCAATAAGTGGCTGGAAAAAGGAAATTGAGCATATAACGAACAGCTGGAAGACCAATTAACACTAATTAGGTCAATTGACAACATGATTGGGTATAAAAAGAGCTTCTCAGAGTGTCAGTGTCTCTCAGAAGCCAAGATGGTAAGAGGATCACCAATTCCACCATTGTTGTGCAGAAAGATAGTGCAGCAATACCAGAATGGTGTTACCCAGCGTAAAATAGCAAAGACTTTTAAGTTATCATCATCAACCGTGCATAACATCATCAAAAGATTCAGAGAATCTGGAACAATCGCTGTGCGTAAGGGTCAAGGCCGTAAAACTCTACTGGATGCTCGTGATCTCCGGGCCCTTAAACGTCACTGCACCTCAAACAGGAATGCCACTGTCAAGGAAATAACAGAATGGGCTCAGGAATACTTCCAGAAAGCATTGTCAGTGAACACAATCCACCGTGCCATCCGCCGTTGCCAGCTGAAACTCTACAGTGCAAAGAGGAAGCCATTTCTAAGCAAGCTCCACAAGCTCAGACGTTTGCACTGGGCCAGGGGTAATTTAAAATGGAGTGTGGCAAAATGGAAGACTGTTCTGTGGTCAGATGAGTCACGATTTGAAGTTCTTTATGGAACACTGAGACGCCATGTCATCCGGACCAGAGAGGACAAGGATAGCCCAAGAAGCCTGCATCACTGATGGTATGGGGTGGCATGGGCAGCTTGCATGTTTGGAAAGGCACCATTAATGCAGAGAACTATGTTCAGGGTGCGCCTCCTGGGGACTCCCTTGTTCGGCTGGGGGACTTCAACGCTCACGTGGGCAATAACAGTGAGACCTGGAGGGGTGTGGTTGGGAGGAACGGCCCCCCTGATCTGAACCCGAGTGGTGTTCTGTTGTTGGACTTCTGTGCTCGTCATGGATTGTCCATAACGAACACCATGTTCAGGCATAAGGGTGTCCATATGTGCTCTTGGCACCAGGACACCCTAGGTCGCAGCTCGATGATCGACTTTGTTGTCGTCTCATCTGATCTGCGGCCGCATGTCTTGGACACTCGGGTGAAGAGAGGGGCGGAGCTGTCAACTGACCACTACCTGGTGATGAGTTGGCTCCGATGGTGGGGGAGGATGCCGGTCAGACCTGGCAGGCCCAAACGTATTGTGAGGGTCTGCTGGGAACGTCTGGCAGAGTCTCCCGTAAGACGGAGCTTTAACTCCCACCTCCGGGAGAGCTTTGAACACGTTCCGAGGGAGGCGGGGGACATTGAGCCCGAGTGGGCCATGTTCCGCGCCTCTATTGTCGAGGCAGCTTATCGGAGTTGTGGCCGCAAGGTTGTTGGTGCCTGTCGTGGTGGCAACCCTCGAACCCGGTGGTGGACACCGGCGGTGAGGGATGCTGTCAAGCTGAAGAAGGAGTCCTATTGGGCCTTTTTGGCCTGTGGGACCCCGGAAGCAGCAGATAGGTACCGGCAGTCCAAGCGGCATGCGGCTCGGGTGGTTGCTGAGGCAAAAACTCGGGCGTGGGAGGAGTTCGGAGAGGCCATGGAGAATGACTTCCGTACGGCTTCGAGGCGATTCTGGTCCACCATCCGGCGTCTCAGGGGGGGAAAGCGGTACGCGACCAACACCATTTATGGTGGGGATGGCGTGCTGTTGACCTCAACTCGGGATGTTGTGAGTCGGTGGGCGGAATACTTCGAAGACCTCCTCAATCCTACTGGCACGTCTTCCACTGAGGAAGCGGAGCCTGGGGACTTTGGGTCGGGCTCTCCAATCTCTGGTGCTGAGGTCGCCAAGGTGGTTAAAAAGCTCCGTGGTGGCAGGGCTCCGGGGGTGGATGAGATTCGTCCTGAGTTCCTTAGGGCTCTGGATGTTGTGGGGTTGTGTTGGCTTACGCGACTCTGCAATATCGCGTGGACATCGGGGGCAGTTCCCTTGGATTGGCAGACTGGGGTGGTGGTTCCCCTATTCAAAAAGGGGGACCGTAGGGTGTGTTCCAACTATAGGGGGATCACACTCTTAAGCCTCCCTGGTAAGGTCTATTCAGGGGTTCTGGAGAGGAGGGTCCGTCGGATAGTCGAACCTCGGATTCAGGAGGAGCAGTGTGGTTTTCGTCCTGGTCGTGGAACACTAGACCAGCTCTACACCCTCAGCAGGGTCCTGGAGGGTGCGTGGGAGTTTGCCCAACCAGTTTACATGTGCTTTGTGGACTTGGAGAAGGCATTCGACCGCGTCCCTCGGGGGGTTCTGTGGGGGGTACTCCGGGAGTATGGGGTACCAGGCCCTTTGATATGGGCTGTTAGGTCCCTGTACGACCGGTGTCAGAGCATGGTCCGCATCGCTGGCAGTAAGTCAGGCTCGTTTCCGGTGAGAGTTGGACTCCGCCAAGGTTGCCCTTTGTCACCGATTCTGTTCATAACTTTTATGGACAGAATTTCTAGGCGCAGCCAAGGTGTTGAGAGGATCCGTTTTGGTGGCCTTAGAATCGCTTCTCTGTTTTTTGCAGATGATGTGGTCCTATTGGCTTCATCAGATCGTGATCTACAGCTTTCGCTGGAGCGGTTTGCAGCTGAATGTGATGCGGCCGGGATGAGGATCAGTTCCTCCAAATCCGAGGCCATGGTCTTGAGCCGGAAAAGGGTAGCATGCCTTCTCCGGGTCGGGGAGGAGGTCCTGCCCCAAGTGGAGGAGTTTAAGTATCTCGGGGTCTTGTTCACGAATGAGGGAAAACTGGAGCGTGAGATCGATAGGCGGATAGGTGCAGCGTCCGCAGTGAAGCGGGTGCTGTCGTGGTGAAGAGAGAGCTGAGTCAAAAGGCAAAGCTCTCAATTTACCGATCGATCTACGTTCCCACCCTCATCTATGGTCATGAGCTCTGGGTTATGACCGAAAGAACGAGATCTCGGATACAAGCGGCTGAAATGAGTTTTCTCCGCAGGGTGTCTGGACTCTCCCTTAGAGATAGGGTGAGAAGCTCAGTCATCCGGGAGGGACTCGGAGTAGAGCCGCTGCTTCTCCACATCGAGAGGAGCCAGTTGAGGTGGCTCGGGCATCTGGTTAGGATGCCTCCTGGACGCCTCCCTGGTGAGGTGTTCCGGGCATGTCCCACCGGGAGGAGACCCAGAGGAAGACCCAGGACACGCTGGAGGGACTATGTTTCTCGGCTGGCCTGGGAACGCCTTGGGATTCCCCCAGAGGAGCTGCTCCAAGTGGCTGGGGAGAGGGAAGTCTGGGCCTCCCTACTTAGGCTGCTACCCCCGCGACCCGACCCCGGATAAGCGGAAGAAAATGGATGGATGGATGGACTATGTTCAGGTTCTAGAACAACATATGCTCCCATCTAGACGTCATCTCTTTCAGGGAAGACCCTGCATTTTTCAACAAGATAATGCCAGACCACATTCTGCAGCAATCACAACATCATGGCTACGTAGGAGAAGGATCCGGGTACTGAAATGTCCAGCCTGCAGTCCAGATCTTTCACCTATAGAGAACATTTGGCGCATCATAAAGAGGAAGGTGCGACAAAGAAGGCCCAAGACGATTGAACAGTTAGAGGCCTGTATTAGACATGAATGGGAGAGCATTCCTATTTCTAAACTTGAGAAACTGGTCTCCTCTGTCCCCAGACGTCTGTTGAGTGTTGTAAGAAGAAGGGGGGATGCCACACAGTGGTAAAAATGGACTTGTCCCAACTTTTTTGGGATTTGTTGACACCATGAAATTTTGAAACAACATATTTTCCCCTTAAAATGATACATTCTCTCAGTTTAAACTTTTGATCTGTGATTTGTATTCTATTCTGAATAAAATATTGGATGTTGGCACCTCCACATCATTGCATTCAGTTTTTAGTCACAATTATTTTAGTGTCCCAACTTTTTTGGAATCCGGTTTGTAGATGTGGATGTTTAGTAGCACATCTATTACGTTTGCTCCTATCCTCAGAACTGAAGTACCAGTCTATAAGAATAGAGTAACTAAGACCTCCGTACTGTAATTTTTGAATCTACACACAGATCATGCAGTCCCTTGGCCATGATTCTCAGTTGGAGTATCACAGAAGAGGTGTGGGTGTCTCATTTTGGTAGAACAGGGATGAGTGGGGAGAGGATTGAACGGATACAGCGGTTTCTTGACTCTTCAGCTGTTGCTTTTCTTCTGTTTATTGCAGACTGTGTTTCTCCCTTGGAAGAAGCACACTGTGTAACACTGTTCGGCAATGTGAAAGATTAAAGTTTTGCTTTCTTGCTGCTATATTATGGGAATCCTAATTACGTTCCATGTTCATAAGTTATGTAGTCATGACCAAATATGTAAAAAACTGAGTTACTCCTGCTTCTGATTTATCTTGTTTTTCTCTGTCGTTAAGCTTGCCTATCCTGAGTTTGCTGGTGGGTTGTGGTTAGATTCTGTGTGGTGATTCCAGCAACAGATAGGGTTGAAGCGAGTTGTTGAATAGGAATTAGTAGTTGTTTCACCAAATGTCTGTGGAGGAGGTTTTCTTCTGTCCCAAGATTCACAAGAGCTGAAAGGGAAGGTTGCAGTAGCTTGGTGGTCACTGGTCAGCACTGTGGTCTTGTAATCCTTAGGTTGCGGGTTCGAGCCCAGGTTGTGTCAGGAAGGGCATCCATGGTAAAACATTTGCCAAATCTTTAATGCGAACTCGCTCGCTAAGACAACCCCTGAAGAAGGAAGTAGCCCAAAGAAACTTACTTTTTCTTGATTACCGGTAGTCACAGTTGTGGTGGGCAGCATTTAACTCTGTGCTTCCCCTATCATTATCCAAGGAGGGCACCCCGCCATGTCAACAGAATCGAGCTCCCTGCCTAAAAAATCAGCTACCGGTAATTCCAGATGGGAAGGGGAGATTGTAGAAGTTCAGACCCAGTATTAGAACAGTAATGCTTCACTACCTTTGCAGGTGTTGAGTTAATTAGCTGATTAGAGTGTGGCACCAGGTGTCTTTAATATTGAACCTTTTTACAATATTCTAATTTTCTGAGATACTGAATTTGGGGTTTTCATTAGTTGTCAGTTATAATGATAAATAACATTAAGTAATAAATGTCTGAAATATATCAGTCTGTGTGTAATGAATGAATATAATATACAAGTTTCACTTTTTAACGGAATTACTGAAACAAATCAACTTTTTCATGATACTGTATTCTAATTTTGTGACCAGCACGTGTGTGTGTGTGTGTGTGTGTGTGTGTGTGTGTATATATAAATAAAATCAATGTTAAATCAATTTATGATACATCTATAGACAAAAAACTCACCTACCTAACCTAAGTTAACTTATTTTTTGTTCTACTTCATATTATCAGTTTTTTATATACATTTATTTTATATACATTAATTTATATGAAACAACTTGTCAAGCAAAGTATCAAGCATATAAAAATGCAAAGGAAGTGTTTGTAAAATTTTATTTATTGTCATTCTGTTTATATAAATTGGAAAACGTGCCTTCTTTATTTTTGTAGTAGTTTTGTTCTGATTCATTGGA
Organism: Garcialebias charrua; assembly: GCA_038048925.1. NCBI lineage: Eukaryota > Metazoa > Chordata > Actinopteri > Cyprinodontiformes > Rivulidae > Garcialebias > Garcialebias charrua. Next base: position 47,735 of record JBBPBX010005430.1, read on the forward strand.
CTTGCACTTTTACCTTTAGCCTTAAGGAGTCTTGCTTGTTCTGCATGTGTGTCAGATTTGTATCAGTCCTTAGAGACTCATAAAGGAAGACATGGAGATCCTATCAGTTTCCTCTAAACATTACAACTCTGAGTGACTGCTCAGCTGTTCCGCATTGTTGGCCTGCTTTTTCCTTGTTTATGGTCCCTGCAAGGAAGAACCTCAAACAACTGTGCCGCTGCCAGCATCGCACTTCCTCAGCTCCCTCTCCCACCCCCTCTTATCCCCCCCCTCCTCTGTTGCCATGCCATGGTCACCCTGTCCTCAGCAAAAGTTGAACTTGGGTCAGGCTGCCTGCCTGCCTGCTTCCATTTGGGTCACAAATCAAGCTGAAGCCAGTGCACACACTAACACACTGGCACAGACACACAATCTGCAGCAATGCATGTGACAGTCGGCTGCCCTGAGGCCCTGCATCATTGTGCCCCTTCTTCAAGTTTTGTACTGTTCGTCTCCTAACTGGGAGCCCTAACTGGGCTGCAGGAACATGTCAAAGTCAAAGTCAACTTTATTGTCAGAACTGCAATATGTACAGGACATACACAGGATTGAAATTGCGTTTCTCTCAGTCCCTCGGTGCAACAGTAACCATTTAAACACTAAAACACTAAAACATTTAATAAACATAAGCATAAAATAGTAAAAGTGTAACACTGTCCTGAGTTTTTGCATAGTAGTATAAAAGTATGAAAATTTACACCAACACTAAAACACTAAACATTTAATGAACATAAGCATAAAATGAAATAATAAAAGTGTAATACTGTCCTGAGTTTTTGCATAGTAGTATAAAAAGTATATCTATAAAATAAACTGAAGGTTCTAGCATTGACATTTGCAAAGAGTGGCAAAGCAGCATATGAGTTAATGTACACAGTATATGTATGAGGTAGTTGATGTTGGTATAGAGGCAAAGTGGCATATGCAGTAAGGCACATAAGGCACATTGGGCATCCTTAAATAAGGCTAGTCAGAGAATACTGTATATGTATCAGCAGTAGTGTAGATATAAAAGTAGTGTAAATGTAAACAGTAGTAATAAATGTAAACAGTGAATGTAAACAGTAGTATGACTATAGGCAGTAATGTAATACAAACATTAGTGCAAATATGAGAATATGTTGACTGTAGGATTTAAAAAAAAAATATTTGTGCATAAAATTGGTTTGTATTGTTTCCCTGAGAGTTTGACTAAAAGCTGAGACAAAAACGGGATCAAACCTCAAATGCAACTCTGTGAAGTCTGAAGTCTAATTATCAGAGTTTAGGAAATTGAGAAGGAAGAGGACAAAAGGTCAAAGGAGGCATTTAAAAAATATAATCACACCTCAATGCTTTTACACTACTTATTTGAAACCAGTAACATTTTACAGATGGCAGATTTGCTGGAGCACTTTTAATGATGGGACTATGAACCAAAACTGAACAGTACCTTCAATACACACTTGTTTGATTTAAAAGTGTTAAATGGACGAATATAGAAAAAATGCATGACAATGTCTGTTTGATTTTGCCAAAAGCAGGTTTTCAAGATTAAAGGTGCAGTCTGCAGTTTCTGTAGTGCAGTCTGTAAGTTTTCTAAAAATATATTTTTAACATATTTCTTCACTCTGTCACTATCTCCTGACAGACTGATGTTAGACAAAGTAATCTCTGAAAAAACTATATTCCCCTTGCTTCTCCAGGTGTTACTAAAAGCATTTCTAAAAAGCCACAGTGACCCGCCGTTAACCAGCCAATAAAAACAGAGCTTCTCACTTCTCACACTCCTAACCCACGCCCCCGCCTGTCCCAGCCCCCGCGGCCGTGCAGGTTCTCGTTGAAATAAATGGTAAATGGTAAATGGAGCTTATTTATATAGCGCTTTCCAGCCCCCTGTGAGGAGCCCCAAAGCGCTTTACAATACCAACCATCCACCCATTCATTCAGACATTCATACACCGGTAGTGGTAGCCTGCCTTGCAAGGCGCCATCCAGACCTACCGGGAGCAATTTGCAAATAATTGCAAAGCGATGCAAAACTGTTTTGTATGTGACACAAATGTATTAAATTCCCATTCTTCATCCCTGATCTGGACTTTTCGTTTGTTTTTTTGCCAAAAGTCAAGTGATCGCTTCATCCTCTGCTGACTCCATGACTGAAATGAGGAAATGGATGAATTTGTCACGAGCGAATTAAACTCGGGTTCAACGTGGCTGCGCGAGGCTCAGCAGATTTGCTGGTGTTCTGGTGTGCTGGACCAGCGCTCCATGTTTTTATTTTATTTTTTAGAACGTTTTATTAACATATAAACACAGAACTTCGCAGCGGCTGCCACAGGACATGCAGTGGAGGCGGAGCATTCGGAGGCAGCTGAATTTCAGCAGAGCAAGGGGGAGCAGAGCCATATATGGCTCTGAGTGGGGAGGGACCAGAATGCTTTCCCTGTTGAAAATTTTTCTAAGTGCGGCGTTCTATAAAAACTGCAGAGTGCCGCTTTAAAGAAAACTTTCTGATATCTTGTTTGTAGCTTGGCTGCCATGGTGAAGCACTGTGGAAGTATACTAGCATCCATCCATCCATCCATCCATCCGTCAACCCATCAGTCTGTCTGTCTAGCAAATACATATTTGGTTATCTAGTGGTAGTTATCTATCTGGTTATCTGGTTCTAGAAACATACAGATGATTAATAATAATAATAATAATAATAATAATAATAATAATAATAATAATAATAATAATAATAATAATAATAATAATAATAATAATAATAATAATAATGAATTCAATTTATAACGCACTTTTCATTAGTGAAAATCTCAAAGTGCTACACACATTGAATGCTACACACATTCATACACCGGTAGCGGCAGACTACCATGCAAGGTGCTTTCCAGTCCTACCGGGAGCAACTCGGGGTTAAGTGTCTTGCCCAAGGACACAACGACACATGGTGTGGGGAACCGGGATTCGAACCGCCAACCTTCCGATCGGGGGACGACTGCCATTACCACTACGCCACGGCCGCCCCATATGTGCACAGTAACACGCATAGTGTGGAAGTTCACAAATCCTAGATATCAGCTCTCTGCTCCACACAGAGGGCTGTGGCAGCTCGGTGGTCTGTGGTTGTGTCAGGAAGGGCATCCGGCGTAAAAACAATTGCCAAGTCTTCGTGCGACTAGTTCGATGTGGTGATCCCTGACGAAGTGAGAAGCCGAAAAAACATGCATACATGCATACATGCATACATGCATGCATAGATGCATACATGCATACATGCATACATGCATGCATACATGCATACATGCATACATGCATGCATACATACATGCATGCATACATGCATACATGCATACATACATACATACATACATACATGCATACATGCATACATGCATGCATACATACCTACATACATGCATACATGCATGCATGCATACATGCATGCATACCATATTTTCCGGTGTATAGGTCGCACCTTTTTATGTTTTTTTTTCAAGGCCTATACACCAGTGCGACCTATTTATGGATTTTTTCCCATATTTTTAGACCAATTTTTGGCTCAGTTATGACCCTTTTTCACTTTGGCAGAAAATGGTGCAGTACCACTTTCGGCCGCTAGGGGGCCTAGTGCAGTACCAGTTTCGGCCGCTAGGGAACACTTCCAGAGGAGTACACCGACCGTTTCCAGCTCATGTGTCCGAAAAAAAGCTCCTCTTCTCGGACTGACTCTGTCGGCCTCCTGATCTGGAGGTACCCGGTAACTTCTTTTAGATCTGTGTTTCTTAGCTGTTTGTTAGCAAGATAAGTCAAGAACCACTCAGCGGATTTTTCTGAAACTTACAGAATGTAATCACTGTGTAGCTTTATTAGATGTTTGAGATAAAAAAAAAAGATCTTTAATAAGCGGTTAGCTTCAGGGGCCAAGATGGTGTAGTGGCAGGGGAACCGACTTGGGACCCGAAGGACCCAGGTTCAAACCCCAGTCACGGCATAACTTGTGGTGTTTTTGAGCAGCACACCTCATCCCAATTGCTCCCCGGTGCGCTTTCTATAGCTGCCCACTGCCCCACCTGGTGGTGATTGGGTTAAATGCAGAGTCAAATTTCGTCTTGTATGGAAACATACACAGATGACAAAAATGTGACATTATTATTATTATTCTGGTTTTAGCATTGGTTTGATTTCTTATAGCTTCGAAACCATTTGGTGTATATTATTTCTGCTTACAGTGTGTAATTATATGAGCTTAAATGTACTTAACTATGTCCTGGATGAATCATTTGAGATACAATTCAATTTTTTTATTCGTGTTCTGAGAGGCGGACTTCCCGTGTTAGCATTCGTTTTTATTTCAGTTTACTTCTGTTTGCTTATGAATGGCTTCGAAACCACTCGGTGTATATTATTTCTGCTTACAGTGTGTAATTATAAGGCATTAATGTACTTAACTATGGCCTGGATTAATCATTTGAGTGTATATTATTTCTGCTTACAGTGTGTAATTATAAGGCATTAATGTACTTAACTATGGCCTGGATTAATCATTTGAGATGAGATTCGATTTTTTTATTCATGTTGTTCTGAGAGGCGGACTTCCCGTGTTAGCATTCGTTTTTATTTCAGTTGACTTCTGTTTGCTTATAAATAGCTTTGAAACCACTCGGTGTATATTATTTCTGCTTACAGTGTGTAATTATAAGGCATTAATGTACTTAACTATGGCCTGGATTAATCATTTGAGATGAGATTCGATTTTTTATTCGTGTTTTCTGAGAGGCGGACTTCCCGTGTTAGCATTCGTTTTTATTTCAGTTTACTTCTGTTTGCTTATAAATAGCTTCAAAACCACTCGGTGTATATTATTTCTGCTTACAGTGTGTAATTATAAGGCATTAATGTACTTAACTATGTCTTGGATTAATCATTTGAGATGAGATTTTATTTTTTATTCGTGTTTTCAGAGACGGACTCGTCTCGTGTTAGCTTCTGGTGTTAGCTTCTGTTTGTTATACATAGCTTCGAAACCAATCGGTGTATATTTTTTTCTGCTTACAGAGTGTAATTATAAGGCTTTAATGTACTTAACTATGTCCTGGATGAATCATTTGAGATGAGATTCAATTTTTTATTCGCGTTTTCAGAGACTGACTCGTCTCGTGTTAGCTTCTGTTAGCAGACATTAGCAACAGAGCTAAAGACTCGGTCCATATTGCCGGGTTGACTCAGCGGTGACGCGGCACGTCAGCGGTGGATGACGCGTTACGTCGGCGGTGACGTAGGTGCAATCTATTTATGGATTTTTCCAATTTTTTGGCAATAATTGGACAGTGCGACCTAAACAACGGTGCAACCTTTATGACGGAAAATACGGTACATACATACATACATACATACATACATACATACATACATAGTACATACCGGTACATGCATACAATATATACAATAACATACATACAATAACATACATACAATACATACAATAACAAACATACAATACAACATACAATACAGTGTTTCCCCTCATTAACTTGCCATGGCGGGGTGCTCATCTCATCCATGATTATTGTTGACGGGGGGACTGTCACATGTCTGAGTGCAGCTTGTTTTGAGTGGGGGCGGGGGGCATTCAGCACGAGGGAAGAGGCAACGTGAGTGCTCCCTTTTGCTTTTTAGCTAGAAAGCCTGTATTTCGCGCTGCTAGTTTAGTGCTATGCTAGTGCCGGGTGGGTGGTTGGTCAAGTTTGGTTTGGTAGGCGGGGTGCTCAGTTCTGTTGACGGGGTGGGGCACCCCGCTTGTATAATGGTAGGGGAAACACTGCAATACATACAATACATACAATACATACCTGATTCCGAAAAAGTTGGGACACTAAACAAATTGTGAATAAAAACTGAATGCAATGATGTGGAGGTGCCAACATCTAATATTTTATTCAGAATAGAACACAAATCACAGATCAAAAGTTTAAACTGAGAGAATGTATCATTTTAAGGAAAAATATGTTGTTTCAAAATTTCATGGCGTCAACAAATCCCAAAAAAGTTGGGACAAGTCCATTTTTACCACTGTGTGGCATCCCCCCTTCTTCTTACAACACTCAACAGACGTCTGGGGACAGAGGAGACCAGTTTCTCAAGTTTAGAAATAGGAATGCTCTCCCATTCATGTCTAATACAGGCCTCTAACTGTTCAATCGTCTTGGGCCTTCTTTGTCGCACCTTCCTCTTTATGATGCGCCAAATGTTCTCTATAGGTGAAAGATCTGGACTGCAGGCTGGACATTTCAGTACCTGGATCCTTCTCCTACGTAGCCATGATGTTGTGATTGCTGCAGAATGTGGTCTGGCATTATCTTGTTGAAAAATGCAGGGTCTTCCCTGAAAGAGATGACGTCTAGATGGAGCATATGTTGTTCTAGAACCTGAACATAGTTCTCTGCATTAATGGTGCCTTTCCAGACATGCAAGCTGCCCATGCCACAAGCGCTCATGCAACCCCATACCATCAGTGATGCAGGCTTCTGAACGGAGCGTTGATAACAACTTGGGCTATCCTTGTCCTCTCTGGTCCGGATGACATGGCGTCCCAGTGTTCCATAAAGAACTTCAAATTGTGACTCATCTGACCACAGAACAGTCTTCCATTTTGCCACACTCCATTTTAAATGACCCCTGGCCCAGTGCAAACGTCTGAGCTTGTGGAGCTTGCTTAGAAATGGCTTCCTCTTTGCACTGTAGAGTTTCAGCTGGCAACGCAGTGGATTGTGTTCACTGACAATGCTTTCTGGAAGTATTCCTGAGCCCATTCTGTTATTTCCTTGACAGTGGCATTCCTGTTTGAGGTGCAGTGACGTTTAAGGGCCCGGAGATCACGAGCATCCAGTAGAGTTTTACGGCCTTGACCCTTACGCACAGCGATTGTTCCAGATTCTCTGAATCTTTTGATGATGTTATGCACGGTTGATGATGATAACTTAAAAGTCTTTGCTATTTTACGCTGGGTAACACCATTCTGGTATTGCTGCACTATCTTTCTGTGCAACAATGGTGGAATTGGTGATCCTCTTACCATCTTGGCTTCTGAGAGACACTGACACTCTGAGAAGCTCTTTTTATACCCAATCATGTTGTCAATTGACCTAATTAGTGTTAATTGGTCTTCCAGCTGTTCGTTATATGCTCAATTTCCTTTTTCCAGCCACTTATTGCTACTTGTCCCAACTTTTTTGGGATTTGTTGACACTGTGAAATTTTGAATCAACATATTTTTCCTTTAAAATGTTACATTTACTCAGATTAAACTTTTGATCTGTCATCTATGTTCTATTATGAATAAAATATTGACATTTGCCATCTCCACATCATTGCATTCAGTTTTTATTCACAATTTGTTTAGTGTCCCAACTGTTTTGTAATCCGGTTTGTACTAGTTTAGCTTTGTTTTTGTTTTTTCTCCATTGTTTTTCTTCTCTAATTTTGGCTATTTACCATGTTCTATTTCAAGAGTGGTTTAGGAACTCTGGTTTTATGACCGGTAACGTAGTGTGCTGCTGCCATTTTTGGCCCGGTCTCTCTTGAACAAGAGGTTTAGCACAAAGCATAGCTGAGCTAACTACAGTAGGGACGTGCTACAGTAAATCATGAACAGGGTAGTTCCAGCATACATACAGTTATACTCTTGACATTGTTTCACAAAATGAGTAAAAAATATTTTTTGTGTATTGGAATAAAAGTGATTGGAAAAGATTATGGACGTTTTCGTAGGCGTATCCTTGCGGTTGATGTTTCCAAGCCAAACTCAACGACTTTCTGTGCTCGGCTCCTCAGCTTGAGGTCCTTTGCATTTCCGGATTTTTTGATTGTAATAAAAACAGCACTTTGCCAAACCGTCTGTTGGGTTGGAACATCTTCTAACCCAACAAGAAAAAAAACATTAAGAGTACGTAAAGCCAAAAATACTCTATGGTTAAACTTACCGGTACTCATCCTTGTCTCCAGCTACTGTGTGCCTACTAAAATGGTGGTTGGCGATAAAGTGCCCGGATGTGTTTTTTTTTTTTTCATTCATTCAACCTTTATTTAAACAGATAAGTCACATTGAGCCTCGAAGACTCATTTACAAGTGAGACCTGTTGGACAGACAAAAGTGGTGAAAAATGACACATAGGGTTTGGAGACAAGAAAGTTTCCTTATTTTTGACCTC
>JBBPBX010005430.1:56038-72179 GCA_038048925.1 Garcialebias charrua
GGGAATCCTGGGTCCTGAAATGATGACAGAATGTTTATTCAGCTGGGTTCCTCTGAAAAGTCAGTGGAATTCCTCAGTAGCAGGTTAGGGAGGGGGTGAGAGCGTCAGGTTTACAAAACTTCTCAGGCGTGTTATCCGTGTTGAGATAAAACGGTCAGTTGGTCCCTCAACACAACTGATAACATTTCTTCAAAAAGAAGTCAGGCTGTAGGCGAGCCGATTTGCCCTGTTGGCATGCACATACCGGTAGCTGGATATCTCATCGACTTGGAAGACTTGATGACGTGTCTCTCTGCTGTCATCTTTGGATCTTAAGGATGCATATTTAATTGGATTTATGATAACTGGTTCCTGATTTTTGGATTTGGCTGGTTCCTGGTCTATCAACACAAAAGGAATACGTCGGCAGCAAATCTGGACCAGATCAGGCTGCCTGCCTTACATGATGGCTTGGTTCATGTCTCAAAACCTCGACTTCTGGCTGAATGGATTAGATCTCTGGGATTTTTTCAGGTACGTTCCATTGGTATGGTCATTTTAATTTGGACATTTCGGAAGCGAGTGGACCGACACAGACTGAAGATAAATTTCATTAAAGTTCTGCCTATTCCCAAAACAATTGTGTTTATCTGACATTCGGCTCCCCGACTGGCCTTGATTAATTGATTAGGTCAATTGACAACATGATTGGGTATAAAAAGAGCTTCTCAGAGTGTCCGTGTCTTTCACAAGCCAAGATGGTAAGAGGATCACCAATAGACCTTTTACCAGTTGACGTCATCGCGCATGCGCACTCGTATTTTTCCAGAATTTTCCGGAAGTCGGGGGTAATACTACTCTGGTCGCGGTGGTGATCCTAGCTCCGTACGGTGGTGATCCGTGGATGGTGGTGATCCAAGCTCCGTGGATTACGTTCCTACATTACATCTTGGATATGGGAAACAGACAAAACAGAACAACCTCCCGCAGCAGAATGCTACTGGACAGTTGCTAAGCTAGCAGCTAGCTAGGTCTACTACGAGACCTCGCTGTTCCTCAGTCCACTGCCTGTGTTGAAGTTTCAACCTGTTTCAACCTGCGACATGCAAAGAGATTCTTCCTTCAACCCCCCTGAAGAAATAACAGGTGAATAAAATAGCATAAAACATGCAGCTGTATAAAAATGAACAGACCACTGCACTGTTAGCTGTCATCATTTGAACTCTTTCTGCGTTGAAAAAATATACAGTAGTAGTTTCCACAAGACAAACATGTTTTATTAACATTATTTGAGGTCTGACTTTAAAAACATTTCAGCCATTTCTCTGTTTCTGTAAGTCATTCGCACAGTTTTGCTGGGGCGACACGCATTTATGGACCTGTCAGGCCTGTCATGATCCAAATATATATATTTTAAATAAATTATGTCGACCGTGACATCACATTTGTTGAAGTTTTTGAAGGACATCACGCTAATCCAATGAAAACTCACAGCACTCCTCAGCTGGCTCAGTCATTCCCTCCCCAATTTGACCAAATTTATATACTGTATTCAAATCCATGTTTATTACAGTAATTGATTAATGAGATAGTCCACACATCCCAAAACACATTGATTGTAGTACATTAAATTTAGAAATGAACACACCAACCTTTAAATATAAAGCATCTGTGCTCTAATTTGACTTTTAGTGAAGTGGAACTTTTGTTTAGTTAAATTTTTTAATCTGTTAATATACAAATGCTGTTTTAGTCACATTTTATGATTTTGAATCTCTCTAGATAAAGAAAGAGCGTTTACAACAAAAACAGGTCAGTCTCTCTTATCATGGTGACCTAACCAGGCTGAAAGAAAATCCTCTTTATGACTCTGCTGTTGTCAGAGCTGTTCTCTAGTTCAGCTCTCTGGTCATCCAATGACTTAGCAAAAAAAAAAAAACATAAACATTACACTGTCTAAAGTCTCCAAGTTGTCAGAGAAGGCATCATTAAAAAAAAACATTAGCAGGTTACTGTCTATCCTAGGCTGCTGTCCTTAACAAGTGAAATGACAAACACATCTTCTGGTATGTGCTGGTGAAGATTCTCAGTCGTCCAGGACATGATAAAATCAGAACAAGCGCTCAATGCAAAAACAACTGGACTTTATTTGTTGCAGAAAGGGTGAAACGTTTTCTGCAACAAATAAAGTCCAGTTGTTTTTGTATTGAGCGCTTGTTCTGATCTTCTGGTATGTGTTGTTTCTGTTTGTGACTTATATAAATAATGTGTGTGCTTGTGAGACATTTAAAGATGTTTTGAACTTCTGGCAGGTCTCTCTGATGGCGTGGAGATTGAACAGGGCCCGCGGTCGTCAGCTACTTCATCTGCCGGAGAGTCTGGATCGAGAACTGCAGCCAGCGTCTTTGAGCATATCTTAAAAAAAAACATGTAGTTTTAAAATCTAGACAAAATAAAGGAATTAAAGAAACATACAGATAAGCGTTATTGGTTTTTAATGTTTACTACTACAACCTGCAATAGGTCAAGAATGGCTCCACGCTCAAAATGTCCTTGTGAAGACCAGCCAGCAGTGATGGTGGGCTCATTCCGGTCATCAGGATGTCGTGGGTCAAAACACAGTCTGTTCAGCGTTCTCCTGGAAAACTTCTCAACATAGATGTCATGCCTTAAATGACACCAACATGAAAAATGTGGTTGATATCTAACACATATTAGCAAATCTATTTGTAGAAGTGTTTTTTAAAAAATGTCAAAAAACTATTCCAGATCTTACCATTGTAGAAAACATTTAAAACCGTACATATGTGATTGCATTTATTATCTAGTGCCACTAGAAAACAACAATAATTAACACAATACAATAAACTACAATTGTACAATGTTGAATAGTTTTTTGACTGGGATAAGACAAGATAAGTGATATTGTATTATTCCAATTGTTGGTGAAGTTTCACTGAAAGTCACCTTTCTGGGTATTTGTGTTATAAGCGTAATATGAAATGTCTTCAGGAACACTGATTAAACTCACTTTAAAACTTGCAGCTCATCCAAGTAGCAGGTGCAGTTCGTTTTTGGGCTGGTCTCTTCCATGTACAAGGTAACTGGGTGCAGGTTGGTGTATTTCCAACATGGTTGCAGCCACATCCTCTGCAAAAACAATCACAAACACAATATACAACTATTGTATGTGTCATTATGGAATTCACATGCAAAATATATTGTTTGTAATATATTTAAGATTTTCACACATGTTACGTCTAAAGTGTAAGCTGTATAAACAGCATAAGTGCATTAGTAAATCAAAGATAATTAAATTTCCCTAGGAAAGCTATCACTTGGGATAGTTATTATTTTTCACATCACAACATCACCAATTGTCTCAGGCTTAATTTAAGACATAGTTTACAGAAATCAAATAAGAAATAAGGACGCTGTGAACATTTGTGTGACTCAAACGTCATGTTTTTGTTTACATACTGTGCTTATACTGACGGCTCATTATGAAGACATGGCGCTAGTTATAGCAGCTAACAGAAGATGTTGAACCTGTAACAATAACCAAACCAGTCTAAATATCAGAAGTATTGGTGTGAGAAATTTAAAACATTTATTTCTGACGCTTGGATAATACAGGTTGTTGACAACTACACACAACGGCTCACCCTGCTGGACATCCGCAAAAAGCCTGAAGGAGTTCACCATTTTCCATCAGCGCACACAATCACCTCCTCTCGTATCTGCGGCACAATGTTCAGGCATTTTGACCAGTGGTTGTCCACTATTTTAAGAAATCAAGCTTCTAAATTACAACTCTCTATCATTACGAAGCTCCTCGGCTCCTTCCTAACCCCCGGCATCCGGTTTCGGCTTTTTGCCGTCCAATCAGAACGCTCGTTTCTGCCGAGCTTTGCGTGATGACGTCAACTGGTAAAAGGTCTATTCCACCATTGTTGCGCAGAAAGATAGTGCAACAATACCAGAATGGTGTTACTCGGCGTAAAATAGCAAAGACTTTTAAGTTATCATCATCACCATGCATAACATCACCAAAAGAGTGCATCTGGAATGATCGCAGTGCGTAACCCCAAATTTACACTACATGCGTTCCGGCTCCGCCCCGCTCCGGTCCGACCTCCGCAGCAAATACGCACCCATTATAATCAATGACAGAATTTACACTGGCTCCGCACTGCGGCGGCGAGCTGCGCCGAGCGGACGGCAGTCCGTCAAAATTAGAAATATTTCTATTTCTGCCGGACGCCGGAGCTGTGCCGGAGTCAACTTTTGAAGATTACGTCGCACCAACAGGAAAAGGAACGAGCACAACTTCCGTATTTACAAAATAAAATCACCACGGGCGGACTTAATCCTAGCTCTATACGGATTTATTTGTACAAAAATGCTGTCAAACTATCATTTATGACTACGCCTACAAACGCAATACAAGAAATAAATAAATAAAGTATTTTATTCTGAAATGTAATACATCACTTCCTGTTGCTCAAACCATGTCCTGTCGCTCATTTACGAGAGAAGATCAAGGCAGCAGTCTCTACTGTTGTTCTCCTTCTTCCACCGAATGAATTGTTTTGTTCTGACTTACTTATTTATCACTTGATTTATCGCGCGATCTCGCAATTCCCGCGCATGCGTCTCGGAGCGGCGCATCCTGGCGGACCGGACCAGAGCGGAGGTAATGTAAACTGGACCCTGAGACGCTGAGCTGCGACCTGTGGAGCGGAGCGGGGCGGAGCCGCAACGCATGTAGTGTAAATTCCGGGTCAGTGTCAAGGCCGTAAAATTCTACTGGATGCTTGTGATCTCCGGGCCCTTAAACGTCACTGCACCTCAAACAGGAATGCCACTGTCAAGGAAATAACAGAATGGGCTCAGGAATACTTCCAGAAAGCATTGCCAGTGAACACAATCCACCGTGCCATCCGCCGTTGCCAACTGAAACTCTACAGTGCAAAGAGGAAGCCATTTCTAAGCAAGCTCCTGGCCCTCGCCTTCCTGCACAGCTCCACTCAATTCTCATTTCCCTTCACTGTTCAGTCTGGGACTTCTCCCATAGACAACGATTTCTCCAGCTGATTTTTGACCGGACCAATCAGAGAACAGAAGGGGCAGAGTTTTTGGCCCCTAACCCACGCCCCCACCTGTCTCAGCGCGTAGCCAGCGAGCAGCCGCATGTTCTCATTCAAAGCGATGCAAAGCGATGCAGGACTGTTTTATATGTGACACAAATGTATTAATTTCCCCTTCTTAATCCCTTATCTGGAGTTTTCTTTTGTTTTTTTGGCCAAAAGTCAAGTGATCGCTCCCTCCTCCTCCTCCTCCTCTCCCTCCGCTGATGAGGAAATGCCTCAGGTTGTCACGAGAGAATTAAACTCGGGTTTTACGTTGCTGCCCGAGTCCCATCAGATTTTCTGGTCTTCTGGTGTGCTGGACCAGCGATCCATGGTTTTATTTTTATTTTTTTAGAACGTTTTATTAACATATAAACACAGAATATGCAGCGGCAGGCTGCAGCGAGAGAAAATGCTGCAGGAGGCGGAGCACATGTCAAGTTCAACAGACCACGGGGGAGCAGCCATATATGGCTCTGAGGGGAGAGAGCAGAATGCTTTTCCCTGTTCAAAAATTTTCTAAGATCCAATGGTTTTTTCTTCAGCAGAGGTCACGCCTCCAGCAAGAATCGGTTCTCTATGGAGAAAGTCCACACCCTAGTACGAAGCAAAGTGAAGGACAAGGGTCTGGTTTTAACCAGGCTAAACAAGCCCCACAAGCTCAGATGTTTGCACTGGACCAGGGGTCATTTAAAATGGAGTGTGGCAAAATGGAAGACTGTTCTGTGGTCAGATGAGTCACGATTTGAAGTTCTTTATGGAACACTGGGACGCCATGTCATCTGGACCAGAGAGGACAAGGATAGCCCAAGTTGTTATCAATGCTCCGTTCAGAAGCCTGCATCACTGATGGTATGGGGTTGCATGAGCGTTATGGCATGGGTAGCTTGCATGTCTGGAAAGGCACCATTAATGCAGAAAACTATGTCCAGGTTCTAGAACAACATATGCTCCCATCTAGACGTCATCTCTTTCAGGTAAGGCTCTGCATTTTTCAACAAGATAATGCCAGACCTAGCCTGGTTAAAACCAGACCCTTGTCCTTCACTTCGCTTTGTACTAGGGTCTGGGACTTCTCCCATAGACAAGGATTTCTCCGGTAGATTTTTGACCGGACCAATCAGAGAACAGAAGGCGGATTACCGGACCAATCAGAGAACAGAAGGCGGAGTTTTGAACGACGTCGACTGACGTCGTCAGTTAAAATGGCTGCCGCCACGAAGGAATTTTCATGAAAACAAGGTAAAAAACTATTATTTCTTTGCTGAGAAAAAATATATTTCTTAGCTGACGTTATATCAGAAGTGTTCCTGAGCTTAACAGTTCCTAAATCAATTCACGAAATGGTCAAATCTGCTGGATTTAAATTGTTTCGGTTTGACATTTTCCAAACAGCCTCAGGTGCGCTACGAAAATAAATGATAAAAAATCAAATTTTATCTCAAATGTTTTATCCAGGCCAACAGTCAGTAAATTAGAGCCATATAATTACACACTAGCCTGGCCCTCGCCTTCCTGCACAGCTCCGCTCAATTCTCATTTCCCTTCACTGCACAGTCTGGGACTTCTCTCATAGACGACGATTTCTCCGGTAGATTTTTGACCGGACCAATACATAGTTCCCACACACGCCCCCAGTATTGCGCAATACCGGCTTCCGCACCACATCTAAAGGCGGAAAAGGCGAGCAAGATGGCGAACAAGCAGGCAAACAAGCAGACGCGAACAACCAGAGCAAATTATACGGACAAAAACACGAGCTACCACAGCTTCACCAAGGAACAAGAGCAAAATGGCAGTGGTCGGAGTTAAATGAGTTTGAGAAAGAAATCATGGCAGACGAATCGGACAACTAGTCACAAAGTAGTTACTCTGATATCATTAATTATTTAATTACTACGAGGAGCGCACACCGGCTTCATAGCACAGAGCTTCACAGCTTTAAATCCAAAAAAGATGTGTAAACTGTCTCAATCAGATCTAACCAGCTAAAAAAAGGTTTAACTAAAATAACACACAGCCAACAAACAGTCCAGGCTGAACACGGACCAGAACCAGCACTTTGAGTGTTACCGTGTTGGAAGTTAGCATGTTGTTAGCATCTGGAGCGGAGGGTCCGTCGAGCTCAGGTCGGACGGCGTGGATCCGTCGCGGCCGCGGGGGCACGTCCCATGGGACCGACGCGTCGCCCGCACGACTTGGCTCCCGTCCTCCTTCTCCCACTGGGACGGTCTCCCCGCCGGTCCCGGTGGACCCGCGAGACCGTGAGGAGGCCGTTGTCGCGTTAGCGAGATGCTAAGCTAACCACAGCATGCAAGACGGTGTTGCTAAATAATGAAAAAAAAAAAAACAGCTCTAACACACAGACAGTTGTACTCTAACATTGTTTCACAAAATGATTTATGTAGAATATTTTGTTTACCGGCCAAAAGCACGACGTCTTCTGAGCAGATCCGAGAGAGCGATGGAGCTGCTGTGAGCTTCTCCGATGAGATAAATCCTTCACGTTTACTTTTTTTTGGATTAAGTGAAACCTGCGCGTTGCCCAAACGTCTACCCGACTGGAACACCCACTGACCCAACACGAAGTAACCATTGCAATTAATTAGAAATTAACACAAAAAAAAACGTGAAAAATGAACATCCATTAGACCGCGCTGTCCGCTGCGCTGCCTCTCGAAATGAGGGTCCACCCGGAAGTTACACGGATGTGACGTCACATGGGAACTATGTATCAGAGAACAGAAGGGGCAGAGTTTTTGGCCCTTAACCCACGCCCCCACCTGTCCCAGCGCAGCCAGCGAGCAGCCACATGTTCTCATTCAAAGCGATGCAAAGCGATGCAGGACTGTTTTATATGTGACACAAATTTATTAATTTCCCCTTCTTAATCCCTTATCTGGAGTTTTCTTTTGTTTTTTTCCCAAAAGTCAAGTAATCGCTCCCTCCTCCTTCTCCTCCTCACCCTCCGCTGAGTGAAATGAACAAGGAAATGCCTCAGGTTGTCACGAGAGAATTAAAGTCAGGTTTTACGTTGCTGCCCGAGTCCCATCAGATTTCCTGGTCTTCTGGTGTGTTGGACCAGCGCTCCATGGTTTTATTTTATTTTATTAGGACGTTTTATTAACATATAAACACAGAATATCCAAAGGCAGCGAGAGAAAATTCAGCAGGAGGCGGAGCTGAAGTCAAGTTCAGAAGACCACGGGGGAGCGCGCAGCCAACGAGCATTCGCATGTTCTCATTCAAAGCGATGCAGGACTGTTTTATATGTGACACAAATTTATTAATTTCCCCTTCTTAATCCCTTATCTGGAGTTTTCTTTTCTTTTTTTTTGCCAAAAGTAAGTGATCATCGCTCCCTCCTCCTTCTCCTCCTCTCCCTCCGCTGAGTGAAATGAACAAGGAAATGACTGAGGTTGTCACAAGAGAAAAAAACTCGGGTTTTACGTTGCTGCCCGAGTCCCATCAGATTTCCTGGTCTTCTGGTGTGTTGGATCAGCGATTGTTGTCGCGATTACACACTGGAAGCTTATTTGAACAAGTGGAAATAAAAAGGCAATGGAAATAAAAAATGCTACATATTAAAATACCAAAAGTAATAAAAGTTACACACTGAAAGCTTTTTTGAACAAGTGGGTCTTCAGTCTGGTTTTGAACAGAGTCAGATCAGAGGTGGCACGCAGCTCAAGGGGGAGGCTGTTCCAGGCTTTTGGGCCGGCAACAGAAAATGACCGGTCTCCCCATTGTTTGTACCTTGAGCGAGGCACCTCCAGCAGGTGTTGACTGGCAGAGCGTAAATCTCTGCCGGGCTGATGGGCTTTCAAAAGTTCTGAGATGTACAGAGGAGCAAGTCCATTCAGAGCTTTGAAAACAAACAGGAGCAGCTTGAACTGTATCCTGAACTGAACCGGGAGCCAGTGTAGAGAGGACAGGACAGGAGTGATGTGTTCATATTTTCGTGTGTTGGTCAAAAAGCGCGCGGCAGAGTTCTGTACAAGCTGTAAACGGGAGATGGAGGATTGATTAATACCAACATACAAAGCATTACAATAATCAAGTCTGGAGGTCACAAAGGCATGGATGGCCTTCTCCAGATCACCACGGCTGAGAAATGACTTGACTTTGGAGAGCAGACGGAGCTGGAAAAAGCTGGAAAATAGCTGGTGTTGGATCAGCAATTGTTTTCTGCAACAAATAAAGTCCAGTTGTTCTGTATTGAACGCCTTTTTTGATTTTATCATGTCCTGGACGACTGAGAATCTTCACCAGCATCAGCGATCCATGGTTTTATTTTATTTTATTAGGACGTTTTATTAACATATAAACACAGAATATGCAACGGCAGCAAGAGAAAATTCAGCAGGAGGCGGAGCTGAAGTCAAGTTCAGCAGACCACGGGGGAGCAGCCATCAGCAGAGGCCACGCCTCCAGCAAGAATCGTTTCTCTATAACAGAAAGTCCAGACCCTAGTCCGAAGCGAAGTGAAGGACAAGGGTTTGGTTTTAACCAGGCTAATTACACACTGGTAGCAGAAAAAATATCCACCGAGTGGTTTCTGAGCTATTTATCTGAATAGCCTGGACCTCGCCAGGCTAAACTAACAAAACTCCGCCTTCTGTTCTCTGATTGGTCCGGTCAAAAATCTACCGGAGAAATCCTTGTCTATGGGAGAAGTCCCAGACCCTAGTACAAAGCGAAGTGAAGGACAAGGGTCTGGTTTTAACCAGGCTAATGCCAGACCACATTCTGCAGCAATCACAACATCATGGCTACGTAGGAGAAGGATCCGGGTACTGAAATGTCCAGCCTGCAGTCCAGATCTTTCACCTATAGAGAACATTTGGTGCATCATAAAGAGGAAGGTGCGACAAAGAAGGCCCAAGACGATTGAACAGTTAGAGGCCTGTATTAGACATGAATGGGAGAGCATTCCTATTTCTAAACTTGAGAAACTGGTCTCCTCTGTCCCCAGACGTCTGTTGAGTGTTGTAAGAAGAAGGGGGGATGCCACACAGTGGTAAAAATGGACTTGTCCCAACTTTTTTGGGATTTGTTGACGCCATGAAATTTTGAAACATATTTTTCCCTTAAAATGATACATTCTCTCAGTTTAAACTTTTGATCTGTGATTTGTGTTCTATTCTGAATAAAATATTAGATGTTGGCACCTCCACATCATTGCATTCAGTTTTTATTCCAATTTGTTTAGTGTCCTAACTTTTTAGGAATCCGGTTTGTATCTCTGGTTCACAGACTACTGTATGTGCAAAGCTCTCTGGAAACTGAGAAAAAACAGGCTGACATTTCTTGTTCTTGTGTGGGTGTATTCACATTTTAAAATACCGACATGTCATGCAAAATTTTGCTGCGTTGCAGTCGTTTATGTATATTACCAGAGGTGTCGTTTTCTCTGAAACGGAGGCTTTTTTGAATCCATATTTCAAAGTAGAGGTTTTTTGAAATGCCTGGCATTGGTGTGAAATGCTGTGTGTCCACTACAAATGGCTGTAGTCTTTTATTTATTTATTTTTCTCTCGCCTGCACAAGTAAATAAACAGCAGTAACAATGGAGGATAGCAAAGTGCCCTTTGTGCTACTCACCCTTTTCCCACGTGCAGTGGAAACCCCACCTCATCCTCAGTCCAAACAAACTTGTATTTACCATTTTCGGGATGAAACTGTTTTTTTGCTCAAAACTGAAGTGTCTGGGTGCATGCACTTGTCACATGCCATGTCAATGAAATGCAAAAATCACAGCATCTGCATGTAACATACAGTGCTTTGGCATGAACCCCACAGTGGATTCAATGAGTACAGCATTATAGTATAAATATTTTTTTCTCTCAATCAACATAGGCAAGGTTTCCAGAGATGTTGGTGAAGATTCTCAGTCGTCCAGGACATGATAAAATCAAAAAAGGCGTTCAATACAAGATCAAGGTTTCCAGAGATCATTCACGTGTAAACTAGGCCTAAGTTGAATGCATTTTATATAGATATGCAGGTGTTCGTAGTTATAAATTTTCTGCAGTTTTGCTGTCAAGTCTTTTTGCACATTAGCTTCTGGAAAAAATGTATTCCTGAACTAGTCTGAACTACCACAGAGCTGCTGCTATCTCTCTTTTGGCCTTCAGAAAGGTGGGAACATCAATGGCATGTTAAGTGATGGTGTTAAAGGGCCAACGGTCATGTTCCCTCAACAACGTGCACATTCATACCAATATATACACACACATACACACAACTGTCTCTCCATAGATAGTGCCACCAACCTCAGCTTGAACAACCAACCTGCTGCTTGAAAGCAGCGTGTATCAAACTACTGTAACATGCAGTTGTTACTGTGTGTATGGGCTATTAGTAAGTGTGTGTGATCAACCAAGCTCCCCTTGGCTCCAGATCAATAGTGCTCTCTCAAGAGGGACGATGAGAGCCAAGGGAACACCACCAGCCTACTGGTGTTGAACAGTTCTCTTAAACAATGCACTGTAACCAAAAGTTAGAAGTAACAGTTTTTTGCACCACCCACTAGAGCAGGCAGCTGTATTTTTTTTCCTAGTAGACATTCAATCTTCCACCCCCCCCCCCCAAAGTATATATTTTTATAATGCTGTCTAACTTTATCCTCAATGTGTGTCTGTTACGATCGACATGTACTTTAGACCATCAAGGAATTAATGCCTACATTTTTGGTAGCTTTGCTTTAGCTACCAAAAAGCTTTGCTTTAGCTTTCATGTCCACCACATGAGCCTTGAAAGTTTTCTTTTCTTTGCTGGGCACTGTTCCGTCATTATTTCAAACGAGAGCACTATTTCCACAGTGAGTGTCAGTGTCGGGTCTTTTAATGCACACAGGTGAGCAGGTGATTCCTTTGCTCACTGCTCTTAACCTCACAGACAAATCTATCACTTGGTGCTTAAGCTTAGAAAGTTCCAAACTTACAACTTGACTTTCTTAAACTAGCCACATACTTATTATTGTCTCATTGTATTTTGGTTTCTCTTGTGAAATTTGCACCTCTTTGCAATACAGTTAGTATGTAATATATTTGCAACAGTTCCAACAACCAAAGAGAGTGAATGGTTGTTTGTCTTGTTTGTCTCCGTTTACCTGTGATGGACTGGAGAGGAGACTCCCACCTCTCGCACAGTGACTGCTGGATTTGGGCACCAGTGATTCCCACTACCTGAAAAGGAAGAAGCGGGTAAAGATTATGGATGGATGGCTCTCTTGCGTTATGCATGCAGTGTTTAGTTCGTGTTGTTAACTGGTTAACTGGACATCATTAACCTCACGCAGACTCTTCCACTGGTACATTTTCATCTTTAAATCACTTCTTGGTCCGCTGCCCTCATACATCTCCTCCTACATGTCTTTACGTGAGTGCAGCTACAGTGTGCGCTCTCAGGACATGATTACCTGCAGTGTTCCGTCAGTGAGGACTGAACTTGGAAAAAGGGCCTTCTCCTACTCCGCTCCTGCTTCATGGAATATCTTACAAAAAGATCTGAAGCTCTCGACCTTGACTTCTCTAAATGGTTTTCAGAATCTGTTGGAATCCTGGCAAAAACCAATGCAGATTTGTTCCTGTCTTTGATTTTATACGTCTACCTTATAATGTTTTGCTAGTTTTTTGATACTTTGTTAAAAAAAAAAAAAACTTTTTTTTTTCTCTCTTTTGTTTTCTATTGTTTATTGTTTGTTTGTTTATTGTTTATTGTTTAAGGAAATTCTACCACTGCTGTTCATTGTTCTTTAGTTTTAGCAGGTCGCTTTCGTAAATGAGCCCATGAGGTTCAAAAGATTTACCTGACTAAATAAAGGTTGAATGAATGAATGAATATGTCCAGTAGTATGCTTTTAATGTGACGTGAACAGAAATGTTTGATTGTGTGATACCATACATACCATACCCTTTTATTTAAAGAGGACTTAAAAACGGCGACAAGGCCAACCAAAGTGCTGTACAAACAACAGGCAACACATAGGCAACATACAAAATGAAGTAAAAAAACAATACAGTATAGAGATAAAATCATCGCAGATAATAAATATAACGACCAACCTGTGTGAAGCAAACCGGTTCAAACACAGATCATCAGGTGTTGAAAGCAACGGAATAGTAGTGGGTTTTTAAACAGGATTTGAAAACCGAGTGGGAGGGGGCCTGTCTGACAAGCAGAGGTAACTCGTTCCAAAGTCTTGGGCTTGCTACAGAGAAGGCCCTGTCACCTCTGCATTTAAGACGAGTTCCTGGAACTGTGAGGAGTAACTGGTCCACTGACCTCAGAGAACGTGGTGGGACATACAGCTGTAGCAAATCAGAGAGATGGGGGGGGAGACTGTTCAGCGATTTGTAGACATACAGGAGAATTTTGAACTGGATTCGAAGATGAACTGGTAGCCGGTGCAGGGAGGCCAAGACTGGTGTAATGTGCTCTCTTTTGACTGTACTGGTTAAAAATCGGGCTGCTGCGTTTTGGACCAGTTGTAGTCGTGCAATGGTGGTCTGACTGATACCAAACAGGAGTGACTTGCAGTAATCAAGCCTAGATGTAATGAATGCGTGTATTACGGACTCCAGGTTATTTTTAGACAATATGGGCTTCAGCTTAGACAGTCATCTCAGTTGGAAAAAACAGGATTTAACAATCATGTTTACATGACTGTTGAGTTTCATGGAAGGATCCATTATCACTCCCAGATTTGTGACTCTTTGTTTTTCTGACAGGGCTAGAGCAGAAAGGTTGATGCAGTGGTTCGTATCGTGTCGTTGGGAGGGAACAACATGGCTTCAGACTTATTTTCATTGAAAATTAAGAAATTTAAAGCCATCCAGTCCCAGATGTCAGCCAGGCAGTCAAGCAGAGGTGGAATAGAGCATGTACCATTGTGTCTTAGGGGGATGTAAATTTGACAGTCACCGGCATAGAAGTGAAAAGGTATGTTGTGTTTTCGGAAAATATCACCAAGTGGCAGCAGGTATGAAGAGAATAGGAGAGGACCCAGGATGGCCCCCTGCGGAACCCCCCATTTAATTCAAGTGCTGCCGCTGCAGAACTAAAAACTTTGATGGAAACACAAAAGGATCTGTCAGAGAGGTAGGATCTGAACCAATTGAGGGCTGACCCTGTGATGCCCACCCACTGCTCCAGAACATAGCAGTAAAAAATTTGTTCAGCTTCAGAAATTGGTTTAATTGTATAACAAGGTGGCATATTTTAAAGTAGCATCCACATAGCCTTCGAGTTTTTGAGTAGAATATTGTATATTTTTTGCTGGCTTCTGGAATGGAGAATAGGACCCATAGGGACTCGTGTTCCCCAGAAAAATGATGTAACAAACGAGATAATCCACTTACATGTAATATAACTAAAAACCTGATTCAAGAAACCAGGCCACCTTCTTTTGTTGCTGTGGTCTTGTTGTTTTTCTTTTTGCTGCTCCCTCTGCAGCAAAAAGCAAGCAAATTCTCATGAAAGACTGGGCAATTGTTTTCCTTTGGATGCCCTTTCTGACACAACCTGAGCTTGAACCCACAGCATCAGGATGACAAGACTGTGGTTTCAGGGGCAGAATATTAAAGTATTTCATTTGCTGCTTAAAATGTCCCAGTCACTGCCATGTGCTGTTGTAACGAGATACTTGTAGATCGTTGTTTCTTTGTTTTTCTTCACCTGTCACTTTATTATTTTGACTGACTGGGACTTTTCTTTTTTGTTTTTAAAATTTCAGTTTACAATGACCATGAATTTAAAAACTTGCACTACTTTGGTTTTGTTTTCTCATTTATCTTGTTAAAGCATTCAGTAGGATTTTGAGTGCTTACAAAGATCATGTATTTAGATTTTCAGGCTGTTTTACTCCATATGGCCACATTACTTTTTCCTCATGGTCTGAATAATCACTCTTCTTTTCTGTCTCCCCCCACTCCAGCTTCAGAAACGAACAGGACTCGATAGAGACAGAACAACACAGGACAATAACCAGCCTTTCTTGTGGCAAAATGCGCATCTGACATATTATCTTGTAAGTATGACCTGGTTTGTTGACTTTAGTTTTTTTGTGGGTAGTGTTTTGGAAGCATCAGTCCTGTCTAGGTTCCTCAAAGTTAGTATGCAAATAATGTTGACAAAGTTGAAATAACTATACATTAGGAAATATTACAAATATAGAAGCAAATGCATAATTTCATTTCAACTTTACAGTAATAATAATAGTTTTCTCACTATCTAAAAACATAGTAGAAACAGAGTAGTTTTAAAACAGTTCAGTTGTAAACATGTTTTTGGTGTACAAGAATTACTTTAGGTGTTTTGAATTACTTTAGGTGTTTTTGCCTTAAATTGTTAATAAAATAAATAGTTAAAACCCTGGTTTAAAAAAAATCTAGTTAATGTTGACAAACATCACTGGCTTTTTTTATTCAAAATGATGTGGTTTGTATATTTGCATGTTAGACAAAACTCCCAAGTGATTTTTATTTAATTTATTTATTTATTTTTACATTTGCCCAGGAGCAATAAAAAACACCCTTCTTAGACAGCACTTTGAAACAGCAATCCATGCATTTGTGACCACACGGCTAGATTACTGTAATTCACTTTATATAGGTACATGTATTAGTGATTCATGTATTTTCCAGCTTCAGAGGGTTCAAAATGCAGTTGCACGACTTAACAGATACACAATAATTTGACTGTATTTCCCCTGTTTTAGCTTCTTTACACTGGTTGCCAGTACGTTACAGGATTAATTTTAAAATTCTTTTATTTGCTTTTAAAGCTCTTAATGGCCATGCCCCTCCTTACCTGTCTGAGCTGCTACATTCTTACACACCCTCTCGTTCACTCAGGTCAGCTGATCTGTTGTTTCTGAGGGTCCAGAAGACAAAGCGCAAGCTTGGAGGGGACCGTGCTTTTTCTGTGGTATAGCTCCTAAGCTCTGGAATGACCTCCCATTAGACAAAAGACAGGCCTCTTCACTTGCTGTTTTTAAGTCTCTTCTTAAAACCCATCTTTTTTCT
>JBBPBX010005431.1:0-72172 GCA_038048925.1 Garcialebias charrua
TATATATATATTGTATTGACTACTACTATATACTACTGTATTGACTGTATTGTATATATAATACTACTGTATTGACATCATTCAGCAGCAAATCCCATCCATCCATCCATCCATCCATCCTTCATCAGCAAATGATGTCAAACATGAACACTTCTGAAAGAGCAGCAGCTACTGCATTGACATCAATCAGCAGCAAACCAGTAGCAAATCACATCCATCAGAAACATGTTGCAACCATAGTGACACCAGTGCCTTGGTGTGCAGTCCATGCCCACGTGCATGAAAAACAAGTCCATGAGCTCTAAGAAAGCTCGAAGCAGCAGAAAAAGAAAAAGAATTCCCTTACTTTGATTGAAGTGTAGGTAGACAGTCTGTATGATGTTTTTCTCAAGTTCAAACCTGGATCACATGGAACTCAACCATGAATGATGGGGAGCATTTGAGGCCAGGTGTGAGTTCAGGTGTTCTGTTGGGGAGGTCAGCTGCATCCACTTCTCTGCTGTTCCCTGGGACTGCCACCTTTCTTTCTCCTGAGGTGAGACCACCTCACCTCAGGCTGTTTGCAGTCACACATTCCTCATACAGCTCATCCATACATGTTTAGCCTGCCAAAAGGTGTTAAAAAATTCATTAGTGACACATAGCCTAGGTTATGTAGTGATAAATAAATGGAAAAACGTGTATTGTTTATATTTATAAATTTAGCATTGTAGTATGTAAACTACATTTTGAAATGTATTTATTAATTACCTATATGAACTGTGATTTTTTTAAAGATGGACAAGGTTGTATGTTTGCATAGTGTAAAGTAAATGTATTTATTTTTATTTTATTTATTAAAATTCATTCATTTCACTAAAACAAAGTCAACAACTCAATAAAAAATAAAAAACATACATTCAAAATAAAATGAAAGGCAGCAGATGAAGAATAATCTTATAATCTCTGCCCCTTTTTTACCCAAATAAACTCACAACAATGATTTATCAAAGAACAAAATTAATTGCATCACCAAATGTAAGATTACATCATCTTAAACAACTCAAATAAATTCTTATGTTATTTTTCATATTCCTTCAAAAAAAAATCACTTTTAGCAATCTCTTAAATTCACAATTATGTACTTATTTGTACGTGTCAGTTGTACACTTTTGTTTATAACTATCAATAATTAAACATGGTTCACAACTACACTGGAAATTATTGAATTTTTACCTGCCAACCAGGTGAAGACTTTCAGTGATCTTCTCCACTTCTTCTTCAAGGGTTCTCCTGGTTTTGTTACATTTATTATCCGTCCGTCCATCCATTATCTTTACCTGCTTTCTCCTGTGCCCATGTCCAGCACGAAGTTTCTGCCCTGGTGCATGGTTCTGGTGGTCCAGAGCGCCGGAGCTCCGGCGCGCGCCGGGGGCCGTTCTGGATCGTGTACCCAGGCAGGGAGCCTCTTGGTGGGGCTTCCAAGCAGCATGGCCGGCCTGGTTCTCAGTTGAGCTCCGGCGCGCGCCGGGGGCCGTTCTGGATCGTGTACCCAGGCAGGGAGCCTCTTGGTGGGGCTTCCAAGCAGCATGGCCGGCCTCGGCCTGGTTCTCAGTTGAGCTCCGGCGCGCGCCGGGGGACCTTCGGACGGATTTATCTCGGAAACAATGCTTCGTCTGGCGGCCTCGTAGCTGCCGTGTCTTCCGTGAACTGCCAAGACTGGACCAATGAGATGAGCCGGATTCTGTAGTTTCAATCACGTGTGTAAAAGGGCTGTCAGCTCATTGGTCACAGAGCTTCTTCTTCTTCTATTGTTTATTGGCGGTTGGCGAACTTATTTTAAGCACATTACCGCCACCAACCGGACTGAGTGTGTGCATTGCCGTCTGCTCCCAATCATACACGTCATGTCAACAAACTAAAAGACACTTATGAGTTGTTTTTGAAAAACAACTTTTTATTTTATTTGGGTTGGATAATAAGGAAAATTGAGGACAAAGCCTTGTTTTATCTACGTCTAGCGACAATAAAAAAATAAAATAAAAAATTTCTGCCAGGCTGAACTGCTCACTCCTGGCCAGCAGAGGGCCCCCTTGAGCTGTCGGGCCCCTGGGCACCCGCCCGGTGTGCCCGTATTATAGATCCGGCCCTGATACTGCCGATGGTGGTACAGAAGCAGGACCTCTGGAGTGTCCTTGGACATGCTCACCGGTAGTGTTGCTTTCGGGTCCTAAAAAATCCGACCTGACCCAGCCCCAGTTCTTAGCCATCTTTTCCGAACCTCACCCAATCTTACTGCCAAGTAATAAGAGTCTGTTAGGATTTTTTTTTGCCTCCAAATCCTATTCATGTTGTCATTTTCATTACATTTTTTGTCTGTCCAAACGAGTCTCACTTGTAAATGAGACTTCGAGGCTAAATGGGATTTATCTGTATAAATAAAGGTTGAACGAATGAATGAATGGTCATAAAAACTCAGTCCTGATGGAGATTAAAGATTCTCTGTCTCCGATTTATTGGTGCTCATTAGTTTTTACTGTTTGGTATAAAAACCTTACAGAGGCAGGAATCAAAGTAATGCCCACATAACAAACTTTTACATCCCGTTGTCACTGAACAATGCTTTTCCCTTTTATTAGAGCAAATTTCTTATCAAACCGATTGACTATGAAATCAATTTGTGAACCTCATTTTAAAAACACATCTTCCTGAAAACACCCTTTTTTTTTTCAAATTGACATTTAGACTAATAACATTTTTAAAGAAAAAACAAACCTTTTTTTTTTTTTTAGATGTTTCACTCCTAATATGAACATGAAAAGCAATAAAACAAAACTATAATTTAAAACAGGCTCCATGAATGAAGCTCTGGAACTAAAAAAAAAGCAACTCAGCTCCAGAAATATAAACTTTTTTTGTTTGTTTGCTGTTGCCACAATGAAATTAATTACTGGAGGTTCATAGTTGCACAAAGAAGTGCATGCTTTTACTCAAGGTTAAGGTTATTAAGAGTTTATTTTAATTTTTTTTAGCTCAATGCGGTCAGCTGTTCTGGCATGGAAGCTTTATGACTCGGGGTACTATAAGTTAACGCAGGGCTTATGGATAAACTCAGTTTGCTGAACCTTTATTCTGAAAAAAAAAACAGTCCCAGTTTACATAAAACACACCTGCCATGTGTTAATTCTTGTCTTTTTCTCAGTAAATCAAGTCTAACTTTGTCTTTTGTCAGATTCTTGTAATAGTTATTGTTCTATATTCATCCAACTCATGTTTTTCTTTGCTTGTCTGCCTTTAATCTATTGAACAATTATTTTTAAACCACACTTCCTGCCATTGCTGGAGCTTTTGCTTAGTTAAATAAGCTAAAGTTTGTTATCCTGCTTCCCTGCTTGCCCCTGTCTTTGGGTCTTCCACAACTTGTCACAGCAATTTTCCCTTAAATACACAAGACCAAAGGCCTCGTAGATGTGAGCAGATGGCAGTATTGTACTACGCTTTGATTTATTGTAATTTTCTCTGCAGGGCAGCTTCAGGCGGAGGGAGGGGGCACGTCAGGCCACAACAGACAGGAGCAGCTGTGACAGGAATGAAGAATGTAGTAAGGGATCAGAAGAGAGGCCTGCTTTCCCTCACCGATAAGGGAACAGACGAGTCGATACAGCAGCAAACAAACAACAGAATAAGTTTCTCAAGTTGCCACATTACTCATTATTGTCTCCTCACAGCCTTTTCAGTCACACCTGACTGCAGAGATTTACGTCATCTGGAAGCAAATCAAACATCTGACGTTTAATAAATATATTCAAATAATTAGACGTTCAAAAATCCAATATTCGGTTTTTGTCTTCACTTTATACACTTTCTTTTTCGTCCCATGCAGAGATGTTAAACGGGCTTAAGTTCAATTGATTTTGTCCTTGTTTTCCCCGTTTCTGTTTCTCAAAAAGCTTCTCTAGAAGTGAACAATCATCATAATAAAGATAAATCTTTACCGCTGTTGAGAAACAACAAGACACTTCCTGCCAATACTTATTCCCCAGCTCTTTTTCCTCCACCCAATAAATCACCGTGCATGTTTTTTGTACAAACTTAAGAAAGTTCTGTTTCTGCTTCATGGTCAATATATTGTGGATAATAGATAAAAAGACTCCAGCTGACCAAAACATCTATGTCACTTTTTTTTTTTTGGGAGTGTGTGTTGCTTGCGGCAGGAACATTGTTTCTGGTTCCCAGCATGAAGACGGCTGTCTGCAGGCTATTCGTGGCCATAAGGCAGCTATAAAAGGAAATCTGCTGGATGACACAGACCAACACTAATGCACACTGAAGTTTAAGAGAGGGTTTGAAAAGTGCTTCCCCATATCTGCTTTAATGACATCTGAAAAGTTATTTATGAAAGGAGCGTCTGAAAGACAAGAATCGCAGAAATGGAAAGTCTGAGTAACAATACAAGGAAGGTAAGAATATATTTATTACATTTTATTTGCAATAATTTTTACTTTGAAAGCATGTAAACAAGAACCTTTTATTCTGAGGCAGTTTTTTTTTAAAATTATGTTTTAATACGAAGTCATGATGAATTGGAAAAATAATTAAATTATTTTATTTATCAACACTGTTCTATATATATCTTTCTCCTCATGATAACCTCTACCAGCCACACACACAAACAGCTCGTAGTCAGATGCTGAAATTTGACCCTGAACCTGCAATTTCCCATCAAAACAACAAGTAGCTCGATAGAATGCATATACAGTATTCTGCCTTTAATAAAAAAAATAAAAAAAAACTTTAAACTAATATAATCTTATGAAAATAAGAGATGGAGTTTTAGCCCTTTTGGTCAAATTTGAATATGATGTCATACTACTACCACACCAGAATTGACTGGGCCACAGCTGTTTTTCTGTTGGCTCAACTTTAGCAGTGGTGGTCATCCTGACGTGGGTTTCCTTCAACAGGTAACGAGCTATAGATGCACAACTCGTCATGACTTTCATTAAACTCTGTCCAGTGGTTCAAAATATATTTTGCTAACAGATAAACAGGTTTGACGTGACCAGTTAATGCCAAAGTGTGGCTCAGTGTGTGGTTTGTGTATGGAGTGAGTCATTAAACCATCAAGTTTTACTACAATTTCTGCAGAACTGAAGGAGGTGTGACCATGTTTGTGTACAATCTGCCATGTTGAACTGGGCTGACTCAAAACATTAACTAGTCGTCGATGCTTATCCACGGATTACTTTCTGAGCGGTTTGTAAAAACACATTGATTGGTTTGTGACATACAGTATTTTGACAATGCTGCAGAGTCATGCACAAAAACAATATTATAATGCTACAGCTGCATTCAGATTAATCCAAATACTCGTTTCATTATGAAACTTTGGGAACATTTGAGAATGAATGCATATTTAACAAAGTAGGTCAAGGTCAAGATTTACTTTATTGAATTAAAAAATAGACATTCATGAGTCTAGCTTCAGAGTAGAAGTTATTTGTAGTAAGTAATAACACATAAGAAAACAAAACTAACTTTACATTTTTTCTTTTGAAACATGCAGTTATTGTAAATGACAGAGAAGGATTAATGATTTTATTCTTGTATATGTTTGTTTATAGTCCTTAGAGAAAGCTCAGTGTGCTCAGCTGCAGCTGTTATTGGTCTAAATTTGCTTTCCACTCGTGAAGGAGGGGTTTTGTATTTGTCTGTAATTAAACTCTTTCTTTGGTGACACGCCCAACTGTTTATTTATGCATTGAGGCAAAACCATCGTGATATATATTTATATATATTAAGATCTGTGGCACGCATCAGCCTCAGACTCATCTGTAATTATGGCAAAGAAATAAGCTTTAATAACAAGCACAGATGTGGCTGTTAGATTATTTAACTTTGAAAATGATCGTGAGAACGACTTATCAAAAAGCATCACAACCTTGTAATTTAATCTGAAATAATTATTTTTCTCTATTTTTATGAGTGTTTGTTAGTGTTAATGTGAGTCCCCCACTCTGAGGCCTTCACTCCTTCACTAAGTGATTTAGAGCTTCTTGTGTTGGGTGTTTAGGACGAGGCTAGCATGCCTACAGGGATAACTGTCACGCACACTGTGAGGTGACATTTGGCAAGGGCAACCAAAACCAGTTAGAAATGTGATCCATGAGGACGGCATGAGCTCGGCGGCTCTCTGTGATCAGTAGTCAAGTGGGTTGCAGTGAGCAAAAAGGAAATACTCCATAAAGCTCTCATGGTGTAAACTTACTCTGATCACAGAGGACGAGCAAACCCCACGTAAACAAAGTTATGAAACGGTTTGTGATTATTTTAGTCAAGAAACGAGTGTTTTTAAATCTGGAGCTGATCACAGATGCAAACTGTCAAAATAAACAAAATAAACTTTTAAGAAATGCAGCGATGGCTCAATATATCTGCTGAAGGCTTTAAAAATGTAAAACAATTCAATGTGTAGTTTTGTTGGAAAAAAGTACAATCGCTTTTAAGCTTCTAATTTTATTTGTGAAGATGAAAAACTAATTTGAAATGTTTTATTATGTAAAAATGCAGCTTCAGTTGACCATGTTGCAAGCAGCGTTTTAAAAATAAAACTACTCATAATAAAGGATTCATGTTATAATTTCATTATGATGAAAGCTGAATGATTCAAACTTGTGATAAAACTGTTAACTTTTTTCATTCACTGTTACCACTGTTCTTTTCAAAGCTATTTCATAATCGATTTATTAAACCTTAAAGTAATGCCCACATTCTTTTATTAAATATGAATTTTTCAAATTGTGAAATCCAGATTAAGATCACCCGATATCAGGGTTTCTGCTTTTTGGCACCAGCGGATTCTTATGTCATCGGCTATTGAAGAAGACAGCAACATGAGTTTCAGTCATGACAAAGCTGCTGAGCCTGTGTGAAGGTTTGGTTTGTGTTTCGAGCACTCAAAATCAGCTGATTTATGAGCTAAACCACAAGATGGAAACAATTTACGAGAATCGCAGGCCACCAGCGGCTCCTGGGACTCACCAGCGTGATGGAGACGACCTTGAAGTGGGCTTATAAGCACAGACCAGTGGAATGCCCACAAATCTGGCCATTTTGGATCGAAAGTACCAGCAGAACTCAAGACTGATGAGAAATAAAAGTCTGACAGAAAAAACTAAAAAACAATGGCTTATCTGAATCTGACTCCCCCCTTTGGCCTGGAAGCAGGCCAACATCAAATTTCTCCTGGGATATGTGTAAACTAAGAAAGCTCTGTCTATCGCAACCCCCCTCCCCCGAGAGAACTTCTGTGAATGCTTATCAGATCTGTACCGGCTGACACCAACATCTTATCAGGACTATGGCACTATCTGGAAGTGCTTCATGGACAAATCTCACCGTCTTGTCATCAAATGCTTATGTAATGTGTTTATAAATGTGTTTGCTGGTAGAGTTTTTTTTTTTGATGTTTTAAATCATGTCCTGATAAGGGATAAGGACAAGATGTGAAGAAATCTTTCTGTAAAATTGCATGGCTTTCCCCACTTTTCTATCTAAAAAGGACAAAGGGCCGCGCTGTCAAGAGCAGAAGCAACGTGCACTTCTCCCATTTTCTGGACAACTGTACAAACATAATCTCACTGTTTTTCAATACGATGATAATAAAGCTTATTCTGATTCTGATACGAGTGTGTAAATGCTATGGGATTGTCAATGCAGGCTGTTGGTACTGAACATGCATGTTTTTACCTTTATGAATCCCTCAGTTGCCCAGAGTCCCTGCTGTTTTGAAGCTTTGCTTTTACTTTTTTGAATCCATCCAAAGGATCGGACCTGATCACTTGGTGAAAAGATTCTCTGGCATTTCATGAAACATTTGTTGCATGTCGATTTTTATGTGCATGAGTATTTTTCAAGCCTGTTAAAAGAAAATTATTAATTCCTTTGCTTTGTGATTTACAGGTTTTAGCAGGGAGGCCAGCCGAACCTGCTATGTTCAGTTTCGTACCAGTGGTGAGCAAGTTACCAATTAAAGGAATTCTTACAAACAGGGGGAGATCTGAAGGAAAGTCAATTAAGGTACAGCAGCAACACATTTACATAGTTCCAAATAAATACATTTCTGCCTCTGGTTTTTAAGATGAGTGGAGTTGATGGCTTTAGTTCCTGCAAAACAAGAACTATGCGATATTAAAGTTATGCTTTAATTTCTGGTTGCTAGCTAAAAAACAACAACACAAACAAACTAAAAAAGTTGAAGAGTTTTTTTGTACAAAGTACTTTGTGTTTGTGTCATAGCTCAGGATCTGATAATGTGACACTGAGCTGAGTACTGCAGTCTAATTTTTCATCATTTAACACTCCACCTTGTTAAGCTCAAAGGCTCAAGGTGTGATTCAATGGATTAGCAGCTTAAATGCACACCGGCTGCTTCCTAATGATTCTGAACATGAACATGGAAATATTATCATTGCTGGGTTTAATTCCACTTTTTTCATTTATTCATTTATTTATTAATTTTTACATCTATGAGCTGTAGCTTCATGCTTGCCTCTAGACTCTTTACCTTACAAAAAATAATAAATAAAATAAAATCTCTACCTTTAGAATACAATGGACAAAATGAGACATTTTAGAGTGAAATAGAAATGTAATTCCTTCCAATCAGATGACAAATGGTCAAACTATAAAAGGTTCATGAAGCAGAAAATCAGTTTTTGCACGGTACCACCTGAGTAAAATAATTATTGCCTTTAGTGATTACCGTAATCATGTCAAATAACTGAAGATTACTTTTTTATTTGCTTCTGGAGAATAATAATTTTGACTTTCACCTGATGCACTTTGACCTCCTGTACAGACTCATCTTCAGGATCAAACAAAACACTTAAAGTGTTTTAAAAACTGCTTAAATTGAGGATTTGTACATTTTGTCGCATTTTACCCTGAAGACAAACAGAACAGAGCGGTTCAAAATTCTATTCATTAAAAGTTTTGCATCTAATCACGTATTTTTTGCTTTGATTAAAAATGTAATATGTTGGTGTACAGGTAGCCTGGTTAAAACCAGACCCTTGTCCTTCACTTCGCTTCAGACTGCAAGAAACCAGGTCAGCTGAGTCAGAGGCGACACCTTTAAAACTCAACTTGAGTTTTAAACTTCAGTTGTTGTTGGAATAATGAACCCTGATTTTGTGAGAATTTTCTAATACCGTGTATTAAATTGTTTTACTCATCGTCAGCGCTTCGTGCAGCCCTTGAAGACCTCCTCAGAAATGTGTCCTTCATAAAACCACGTTTATTATTATATAAATGTCACCCTGACACATGAAGCACATCATTACAGCATTCAGCCTTCTCTGAAGCCCTTCATTTATTTTTCTCCAACCAACAAACTGATCCTGCACTTTCTCATTAGACGTCATTTGAAGCAGAGCTGAAATTGATTGTTTGGAAGACAGCGGCCTACGTGCACGCCCCCCAAACGCCGCGGGGTCACAGATAATCTCACATCTGAGAGCGATCGTTTCCTCACATCGTCCGCCCAAATCAAACGCTTCCAGCCTGAAAAGACTAATCAGAAGAAGACAAAGAGCTGCCAATCAGCTGCTGATTGGAGGATTCACGACATTAACTGTGTTTTAGTTTCATCTGTCAGGTTTAACGAACTGAAATGTCTATTTTTATTTTTTAAACGCTGTAAGGTTACTGAAACAAGAACATCTTCTCTGTACGTGAGCGACGGCCTCCCAGCTCCTGAGCAGTTCAGCTCATCTTCACCTTCGTGTGACAGAAATCTGCCCTAAAGTGTCAGTTTAACGCTGAATTACGTGTCTGTCACCTTTCTGTGTCTATAAAAACTGATAGATTTGACGTGGGGGTGTGAGGGGAACGTTTCAGGAGCAGTGTGTGAGTGCAGCCAGAGAGAGCAGAGAAAATGATGGAAAATTAGCGAGTGGGAGAAAATGTCTCCTCGTTTAAACGTGGCTGACAGCCGAGCGCTCCGGAAACTCTGGAAAAACCACAGCCCGTCCAGGCCGGTCATTTAGAAGGTCTCGTGTCAGCCTGAGGACGTTTTTTATTTCATATGGAAGCTGCTGGGTGTTCCCCTCACACCTGCTGCAGCGTTTAACAGAGCACCCAGAGATAAGGACTGAAGGTGAACAGACTTCAAGACTGCGTAGAGAACCATTGAATTTATTTACAGTGAATGAACGTGCACAGGAACGTATCTGGAACCCCGAGGAGCAAGGAGGAGGGTCAGGGAGGAGCGCTTTCTGGAATGATGAATATCGACTGGGTCGTCAAAGAGAAGAGGTTCCAGCTCAGACAAGGAGGCGTCAGGAGCAAGTAGGAGTTTCCTGGCGGGCGCGTGGTTGGAAGGCGAGCAACACAGCTGAGGAGACCACAAGGAGGCTTCAAGGGTTTCTCAGAGGAGTCCAGGAACAGGCGAGTCACAAGAGATGATGATGGAAGAGAACACAGGTAAGTCTTTCTTATTCAGGAGAACACAAAGTGGCTGGAAGCACAACCATTAGGCATGTAACGCTCCAGCAGCGAGGAGAAGTCATCTGCTGCCTTTACGCTCCTGTCATCTCATCAAGGGAATGCTTCACAGGTGTGGCTCGTTGGCGCCGTCTTGTAACTTCAGGATGACAGGGAAAAACAGGACTCCCACAGCACCAGGTCAGTGAATGCATCATTTGATTCAATGTTTAAAAAAAGACCTTTAAGCAGAATGAGTGAGGGCATTTCCAGCCGTGATAACTAAATCTGCTGTTTTACATGTGATGTGTTGCTGTTAATAAATTGTTCCGTGGACGTTTCAGACCATTTCTTCTCAAACAGAACAAAAGATCCAACTGACACAAATGGCCTGGCTCTCTGGGTCAACATCTGTCGCTGTGTGACTGAGGGTGCATTCACACCAGCCCACCTCTCACACAGCAATGGTTGGACACGTGCACCCGTGACCCTAAAAGGAAGGCGTGGGTAAATATAATGGACAGATGGATGGACGGAGTTGCACATTAAATTACAAAAAAAATAAAAAACAAAAATAAAAAAAATGAATTGAATGATATAAACTAAGAATAACATGTTATGTCATGAAGCCCAGGTCTCATCAGTATCAGTTTAAAAGCTCTGAGACAATAAATCTGTTAGTTTTCAGTCATTCTGCAACATCTTCCACAATGAAGCTGCAGAACAAACAAAAACCTTTTTACCCATTTCAGTCCAGGCAAATGGAGCTGAAAGCAACAAAACCATCTATCCATCCATCCTCCATCCATCTATTCATCCAGCATTCATCCAACATGTCTCATTGGAGTTACTTGTACCTGAACAGATGTTCTAACATCTGTGTTAACGGTGACAGAAGTCATAACGCTCATGTTGTTTGTATGTGAACACCCCTGGTTGCTGTTGAAGACACAGTCCATGAACTGGACTCTAAACATGTGGAATGAAAGTTCTACCGGACGACTGGAAGCAGGCATCATGACGTTCTTTAAACCTTGGACTAGCAGGAGCGGTGATGAATAAACCGGTGATTGTGAGGAACACAGCTGCTGCAGATCAGGGACCTAAAGTAAACTGATTTTAGATTAATGTCGCAGAGCAGATGAAGAGTTTTCTCCACACACGTGCCTTCACTCTGCTTCATGTCAAATCACATCTCCAGGTGTGATGTTTCCTCACGCCAACGGGAGCAGGGGTTGTTTTTTAGGCGCTCGGCTCTCTCCCCCTCACCGCTGAGCAGTAATGTCTTTGGAAAATTGCCGGAGCAATAGTTTTTGTGTAAATGACAGCGATGGATCATCTGATTCTCGTGTGCGACTCCATCAGAGGTGATGAGCTTCAGATCCCCTGCAACAAAGCCGGGATGATGGCTGCAAATTTCTTTTGTAATCATCTGCGTTCCTCTCTGTTTGTGATGTGAGCTGGTGGAGGCAGGCAGCTGATACACCGTGTGGGTAAATCAGCCTGAGAGTCATGAATTATTCATCGTTGTGTTTTCTACAGACACATTAGCTGCACCAAGGAGACATTTACATCTGTGATCATGTGGAAGGAGCATGGGTGGGCTTTTCTTCTCAATATAACTATCTAAAATAAAAATATATAATAAAAAAACAGAAAACTGTCAGTTTTTGTTCAATGTTTCAAACCTGAGAAGCTCTAAAACATCCTGCTTGCTTTGGATTTTAGCTGGACTGGAGATTGGACATAAAGCCTGTAGTACAGTATTTGATTTTATAGGATTAGGCCTCAAAGCCACAAAATATCATTAATATGAGATCTGACTCCAGCATTTCTGATTCTAATCAAAGTTTCTCTGAAAGTTGGATTTATGGGGGTTTATTTTAAATCACTCAAAATCTTTTTGAGCGTTTCATCCTTCAGAGCAAAGCGTTTTATCTTAAAAGTTACCACACAAATCGGTCCGGTTTGTTTCTTGTGGGTTCTCCTGAACGAAACATTCATATATAAAAATAATAAATTCAAATTATTTATCTGTTTTTTTGGAAAAGAACGATTTATCACGAGCAAAGCATGACCAAATGACCAAAAATTACTGTTGAAAAGCTTTGTTTCCATCTTCTACCACTTATCGTACCTTAATACATCTCCTCCTACATGACTCTGCGTGAGTGCAGTTACAGTGTGCACTCTCAGGACATGATCACCTGCAGTGTCCCCTCAGTGAGGACTGAACTCCTCCTACTTCTCCTACTCCGCTCCCATTTCCTGGAATAAAAAGGTCTGAAGCTCTCAACCTTGACTTCTCTAAGTGACTTCAAACATTTAAGTTTCTGGTGAAGACCAATGCAGACATGTTCCTGTTTTTAGTTTTCTACATCGCCTTTCAACCTAGTTTTATTTTTTGTACATTTTCTTTTAAATGCCATTTTATTTTCGCTTATTTAAAAATAAAAAAATCTCAATTTGCAACAGCAATTTGTATCTTCTCAATTTGAAGATTGTCTTTTGTTGGCGTTGTTGTCCTTGTCCACTGTTGTCATCACTCATTTTTAGAATCAGGTCTCTCTTGTAAATGAGTCCCCGAGGCTCAATGGGACAAACGTGTAGAAATAAAGGTTGAATGAACATCTGTAGTCGGGTTGCAGAGGTATTGTCATACTCATTTTTAGAATCAGGTCTCTCTTGTAAATGAGTCCCCGAGGCTCAATGGGACAAACGTGTAGAAATAAAGGTTGAATGAACATCTGTAGTCGGGTTGCAGAGGTAACGGGCACCCAGAGGCCCAAACCTCCTGTCTTCAGCTCCTCTTGGGGGACCCAAAGGTGTTCACAGGTCAGGGAAGGTGGACAAACTCTCAATGGACTCTTCATGAACGATTTGATTTGTGAAACATGAAACGTGAGGTGGATTCTAATGGAGGTGGGTAAATTCAATCTAACGGTCGGGGGTTAAAGGGGACCACAGATGCAAAATTCACTTTTTAATGTTTTTTTGACTCTACTTTGGGTATTTACTTCTTTAAAAAAACAGTCCTAGGGCCAAAGAAATGCACCCAGTGGTATATTTACTCTAAGTAGATTTATTTGTCTGGGATACATACGTCTCGTTTTCAAATCCTGCGGTTTGTGACGTCACAAACCGCAGCCACAACCCACCCCAAACCTGAGTCCAGCCCCTCACCTAGCAATAATAATAATAATAATAATAATAATAATAATGAATTCAATTTATAACGCACTTTTCATTAATGAAAATCTCAAAGTGCAAGTCAATCCCTGGTTATGCTCAACCCACTTCAGTATAAAAGACGTGACGGTTGTTTTTCCTGATTTCATCTCATCTTTTGTTTAAATGTTCTTAATTTCATGTGTACAGCACTTTGTTGCAGCTGTGGTTGTTTTAAATGGCTTTATAAATAAAGTATAATTGTTATTTTTACATTTTATTTAAATTTTTAGCGTATTAGCGATCGCTCCCAACGCGCAGCCGGCAGAAATAAAATAAGCAGACCGCCGGCGAAGAGACCATCTGCGGGCGTGAGCTGCTGGCTTTTGAGGACCGGGGGTCCGGTCAGAGGTTGCCTCATACGGATAAATTAACTGGAGACACTTGGTGAACTTTGTGTATGTGTCTGGACTGGAGCAACGATCGCTCCCAAAAGCGCCGCATGCAACGAGCGGAGCTAAGCGGGCGGTGTGCCGGAGGAGGAAGAGCTATCATTAGCCTCGGAGGTGGGCTAATGCTAAAAGGAGCTGCAAATGGCGGCGCGCGCAGACGGCTTTCGGTAAGTTATCTTAAGCTAGCACTAACAGTAAGTCAAATGAGTAATAAAAAAAGAGCTAATTTTAAAACAACAACAGATTAGAGATACTGGCTGTTACAGAGGGCGGAGTAAATGTAAACAGATTTTTGTAGGGCGTGGCTTTCAGAGCTCATTATCATAAACCGGTCGTTTAGAACGGAAGTCAGAAAATGCATAACTAGAAAGGGGATATTTTATTATCTAAGAATTATTTTGTGCATTAAATTGAATGAACATGGTCTGGATAGGCCACAGACATACCATAAAAATTTATAAAACCAATATGTGGTCTCCTTTAAGGATTTTTACAAGACCAACAAACCTGGGTGCTAGTTTTCTAGGGTTGTCCTTGAGGGACATGTTCATTCATTCATTCAACCTTTATTTAGTCAGGTAAATCTCATTGAGCCTCGAGGGCTCATTTACAAAAGCGACCTGCTACAAACTAAAGAATGATGAACAGCAATGGTAGAATTTCCTTAAACAACAAACAACAGAAAAAAAAAAGAAAAAAAAATAGGAGAGAAATAGAAAGTGAAATGCAAAGTATCAAAACTAGCAAAACACCACAAGGTAGATGTACAAAATCAAAAACAGGAACATATCTGCAATGGTTTTTGCCAGGATTCCAAAAGATTTTTAAAACCATTTAGAGAGGTCAGGGTCGAGAGCTTCAGATCTTTTTGTAAGATATTCCATGAAGCAGGAGCAGAGTAGGAGAAGGTCCTTTTTCCAAGTTCAGTCCTCACTGATGGAACACTGCAGGTAATCATGTCCTGAGAGCGCACGCTGTAGCTACACTTGAGGGACATGTCTTTGGTGGATAACCACATCTTCTGGTCCAATGGGTAAAGAGGGGTGGGGGGAGGGGGGGGTCCTGTGTCTGTCAGCCAGTCTCTTATTTTGTTCAGCTGTGTGCAGGAGGATTATCTGAAAGGAAGAAGGACATAAGGTAAGTACAGGTGGTCCCCGACTTATGACGGCCGCGACTTACGACGTTCCGACTTTACGAACGCATCATATTAATAAAAATATGAAATTTAAAAAATATATATATTATTTTTTTTGTGTGTGTTTAAATGTTCTTGATTTCATGTGTACAGCACTTTGTTGCAGCTGTGATTGTTTTAAATGGCTTTATAAATAAAGTATTATTATTATTATTATTACATAATTTTTAATTTTTAAGCCGATTTACGAAGTTTGCGACAGTTTCCGCCAGTTTCCGCCAGTTTTTGGCAGTCAGTTTTCGGCAGTGCCCACGAGTTTAGCCTTAGCCAGTTAGCTCCAGCCTCGTAGCTCCAGCCTTGACAGCCGGCTTTGTCCGATCAGAGGTTTCTGCGCTCGGATACATGATCTGGAGCTGAATGGTGGTTTTGTGGAGGCACGGATGGGCAAAGTAAAACGACACTGTTGACCGCGTGAAGCAGCAGACAGCTAGCCGGACCGGAGTAGCAACGAGCTAACATTCTAACAAGCCTTGCCTGGCAGCCTAAGATGTTGTCTGGGCACCGAGCTAACATGCGAAAACGCTGACAAACAGCTGCGGCAGCCTTGGAGGGGCTAACATGTTAACGTGGAACAGCTTGTTTTGGATGGACACCATGGAGAAACGGCTTTCAGTAAGTTATTGACTCTTTTTCTGGCTCCAAATGTATGGAGTTAACAAGCTAACAGTCCTTCCTGTAAACAGTTTGGACCGCGTGAAGCAGCACAAGTTGTGGAGCTCGGACGTGCAAGAGCTAACATGCTAAAAGACGAAGACAGGCTTGACCAGCTCAAAGTAAGAAATTACATTTTTATTTTTTATCCCTGGACTGTAAGTGATTTGTGATAATTATGTAGGGTAGCCTACTGTGTTAGGATAGGGGAAGTGCTTGGTAACTTGGTAACTGTTCATTACCGTACATGTAATCAGTATAAGTGACGGCTCGTGTGGTTCAGACTTACGAATTTTTGACTTACGAACAGTGCGTAAGAACGGAACTCGTTCGTAAGTCGGGGACCACTTGTATAAAGATGTGTTGGAATCAAGAGGCCTTCAACGATGACGTTTGTATCTCTTCCTGACAGATCTTGGAGAGGAGGGTGGAGACCCCAGGTGAGTGGTGATACAGGTAGGTGGTTTGTAGGAGAGTGGCAGGATTCAGTGTCGAGGCGTAGAGTTGGTCACAGGTGATTCCGAAGGCTCCGGGGGTAAGTGGTTCCAGGTAGGACTCTTCACAAGGAGACTTGAAGGAAGGTGAGTTTTCATGAGGAGTAAAACCCAATCGTGACTCAAGTAAACTCAGTGACGTGCAGCAGGAGCTGTTGAAAGTTACCCAGATGCTTCAAAGTCAAAGTCAAAGTCAACTTTATTGTCAGAACTGCAATATGTACAGGACATACACAGGACCGAAATTGCGTTTCTCTCAGTCCCTCGGTGCAACAGTAACCACTTAAACATTGAAACACTGAAACATATAATAATAGACATAAGCATAAAATAGCAAAACTGTAACACTGTCCTGAGTTTTTGCATAGTGGTATAAGAGTATGAAAATTTACACCAACACTAAAACTAAAACACTAAACATTTAATGAACATAATACTGTCCTGAGTTTTTGCATACTAGTATAAAAAAGTATAAAATGTATAATATATAAATATATATAAGTATAATACAGTATATAAATTCAGTGATCCAACGTTAAACTGCTGTCCCGCAGAGCTTCAGAACAGCAGTCCTGATGAGAACTGGATCAGGAGCAGGTGTGACAGATTGGCTCCGCCCTGCCACTCAGGAGCTGCAGAAGCCAGGTGACGGCATAAAACAACAGAATCTCCACAGAAACAAAGATTAACACCTAAGAAGACGGGGACATCTTATTTCCCATCTTTTTTTAATCTTTTGGCTTTCCACCTTTTTCTACTCCCACCTGCTCCTGTTCTGTCTGAAAGGAGAATGCAGCTTTCTTTTCATCAAGTCATCAGTGACCTCCTCTTTGCTTCCAGCCTTCCCTGAAAGTTTTATTTAATTCCTCCATGTGTCATTGTCCTCCAAGTACAGGTGATGCCTGCAGCCTTCTCCTTCCTTCTAACCTTCAAGTGTTCACATCTGAAGGATAATCAAGTGGGTCTGGCAGCAAGCGTCAAAGTCATCTTCCAAGAACAGAGGAGGAAACTTTCAGATGAGAGGAGGACGCAGCAGATGGAGAAGAGCAGGCAGAGGTGAAGAAGAGCACGTTGTTGGCGTGAAGAACTCTTCAACCCGAATCCCTCTTCAGCAGACTCGCCTCGAGGAGATGTGCAGAAATGAAGCTTGAGACGTGTGAAGGTAAACGTACATGACAGGACTGTGTTGAAGAGAGGGCTGTTGTCTGCGCCAGGTTGACTTCAGGTGATGAAGAACGAGTCACACACGGAGAAACAATGTTCTGGTTCATCCTTCAGACCTGCTGTGACTGAAACGGTGCAAAAATCATAAACTCTGGATTAAACCTGGAGATTAACATGTTTAAAGTGTGGTCGTGTTTTAATGGAAAAGGTTTTAAACCAAAACCACATTAATCAAACTGTGTTGATAATTTATGAAATGTTTGAATTATGTTAAGAAAGTTCATGCTCAATCATCCAGGTACCAAATCCAGTAATTCTCAGTCGGGTCATCTGGACAGTTTTGTTTTATATATATAGAAACATTTCACCCTCCATCCAGAGGGCCTCATCAGTCAGATGATACCTGGATTATTGAGCATGAACTGATGATGGACGTATGGATGATTTAAGTCAGTGAACTGAACATT
This sequence comes from Garcialebias charrua, assembly GCA_038048925.1. Lineage (NCBI taxonomy): Eukaryota > Metazoa > Chordata > Actinopteri > Cyprinodontiformes > Rivulidae > Garcialebias > Garcialebias charrua. Next base: position 18,056 of record JBBPBX010005431.1, read on the forward strand.
TTCAGAAATTAAACTTGATGTAAAGACTTTACTTCTTTTATTTGACTTTAAGCTAAACTGAACTTTATTCCTGCGTAAAAACATGAGTCATCAATAAATACTCAGAGTGATGTCTGTGCTGCTCAACAGAATCCATGCACACAGATGTGATGCTCACCCAGAAGAAATGGGCAGTGCTCCTGTATTCAGAGCAAGCTCCTGCAGAGCAATGGCCACTCTTCTTTAATGGGACACTTGTCTGGAAATTGGTGTCTGTGCGCTCCTTAGCCAGGTGTAATTTGTTGCACAGATACCGCAGCGTCTGTTCAGACATCCTGATGTTCTGCACCCACTGCTCGGGATTGAAGGTGGGAAGAACATCATCCCACCATCGAGTGGTACAGCTGAATGTCCACATGGATGACCTTTGGCGGGTCAGTCTCATAAGAGCCATCTGTAAAACAAAAAACCAAGAAGTAGACATTCAGACTGAATACCAGTGAAATCATGTTTAAAACAGTTGTATGTGCAATTTTATTGGCAAATAAACAAATCAGAAATCCTAAAACTGCTAAAATGTGATGCCACTCCATTTTCTTTTAATTTCCAAAAGAAGAAGTGTCTTCTTCAGAGGTTTTTGTGTCATTTCCTTCAGTAGTTCTTGGTGCAGCGCCACCACAGGCGAGGGGGGGGAACAGGTTGGCTCGACTGACAGTGCAGTGTGAATGTGAACCGCACAAAAATGTAACGTTTTTTCCACCTGATAAGTCTCACCTTTCTATAAGTCGCTTTGTCCAATTATTGGCAATAAAATGGAAAAATACATAAACGTGTCGCACCTCTATTTAAGTCGCATCTATTATGCGTCACCACTACGCGACGCATCAGCGCGTCATTTGCCCTGCTGAAAATGGCGGCCACAGGAGCGAGCGAGCACGGAAGGACTTTACAAGATTAACACGGTAAAAACAATTATTTGTTTGCTGAAAATTATAGCAAAGATGTGTCTTAGCTGAACTTTTCCTTAATAAATGAACGCAATGGTCAAATCAGCTGGATTTAAAAAGTAGTTTCGCTACGTACACACGCGCGGGTGCGCGTGGGACGGCTTTATTTCTTTAAAATTTAGCTAAATAAACACTTAAAAATATATATTTCTTAGCTGACATTATAGCACAAGTATTCCTGAGCTTAACCGTTCCTTAATAAATTCACGAAATGGTCAAATCACCTGGATTTAAACTGTTTCGCTTGTACACAGTTTTGTGAGACAGGCTTTTGTTTGGGGTGCCAGCCAGGTCTTTCTCCTGACATATAAGATGTCTAAATAAATAAATAAATAAATAAATAATAATATATTTGCCCTTTAACACAAAACTAGAACAAAGGATGTTAAACACTTAATGTGATCACACCCTTACACTAAATGAAATAAACCCATCAACTACATAATGTTTTTTTCAAAATAAAGTGTATTTACCCCTGGATACAAACAAAATTCCTCATAATAATTCATACAAAAGAAAGCAATATTTAACAAACTTAGTACTGTATTTAATCAATTCCACCGCCCGATGCTCGGCGGCACACAAAGTTCAACAATCCTGCTGCAGCAAACAGGTGGCAATTTATCCACACAAACAAAACAATAATTCAATAAATAATAACTCAATTTAAAGAGGAATGTGGCTCAAGCAGTTAATCTCTGTTCCCAAACCCAGTGCTCGGCGGCACACAAAGTTTTAACAATCCTGCTGCATCAAACAGGTGGCAATGTATTTATCCACACAAACAAAATAATAATTCATTAAATAATAACTCAATTTAAAGAGGAATGTGGCTCGAGCAGTTAATCTCGGTCCCAAAACCAGTGCTCGGCGGCACACAAAGTTTTAAACCAAACTATAGTTCATCCAAGAATAATCTCTTAACTTAAAGAGGAACGTGGCTCGAACGTGAGTCCGTCAATTAATCTCTGTTCCCAAACAAGTGCTCGGCGGCACACAAAGTTTTAAACCAAACTTTAGTTCACCCAAGAATAATCCCTTAATTTAAAGAGGAACGTGGAGTGAAAGAGTGCTCGGCGGCACACAAAGTTTTAATAACCCACAGCTGGTTTGTTTCACTCACGCTACCAACGATGGGGGGGGGAAGACAGTTCAAACAGAAGTCATTTTGTTGCTTCCAGTCGAAGGCTCCAGTAATCCAATCGAAGGCTCCAGTAATCCAAACGGAGGCTCCAGTAATCCAAACTCACGTCGTCCACACTTCCAAACAGCTGAAGATGACACACCCCGCTCCTCTTCATGCTTCCTCTCCGCTTCCTTTCACATTTCTCAAAAAGGGGCGTGTTCACCGGTGGATCAGCTGGTTTATCTGTCAGCGTGTTAGGGGATAATTGCTCCAAAACAATAAAGGGATGGAGAAATTTAGGATTTTAAGCGCATAATATTTATTGGTGAAGGTTCAGGCTGTTACACTCCCCCTTCCCTGAAGAAAGCCGAAACCTGTGGAGGCGCTGTATTGTCGGCATTAAAACCCTTTAAATTCCTCCTCATCGCTGTCCTCCTCAAAAATCTTTAGGAGTGTCTTTCTTTGCTCCCTGTCAACTTCTTCAGCGGTAGGATAGCAAGGTTTCATTTGTGTCACATTTACTATGCGAAGATCCTCCCCAGTGTCCTCCAAGACGATCTCATAGTTCACAGGTCCTAGTTTTTGGACAATTCGGTAGGGACCTTTCCAACGTGGAGCAAGTTTGGCAGAATAAGACCTATCTGCCCTTGAGATGGGGTGAGTGCGAAGCCATATCCGATCTTGAATCTTGAAGTCAGCTTCTCTTCTTCCTTTGTCATAGTACTTTTTTTGTTTTTTGCGTGCCTTTTCCAAGTTGTGGGTAACCAGGTGTCTGAGTTCAGTCAATTGTTTGGCTGTGGGATATGCAGGCGAATCTGGATCACATAGGTGTGGTTGGAGTTCATTATCTAGGGGTCCTCTTAAAGAACGACCAAGGTTGAGTTCGGCAGGGGTCACTCCTGAGGATTCATGTACAGCCGAGTTGAGAGCAAAGCGGAATTCCGGTAAGTATTTATCCCAGGTTTTATGTTTTTCTTCCACATATGATGCAATCATTGCCTTGATGTTGCGGTTTATCCTTTCTGTTAGGTTGGTTTGAGGGTGGTATGGTGATGTCCGCTTCCGCTGGAGATTCCAACGCTTGCAGATGTCTTCAAACACAGATGATACAAACTGTGGACCTTGGTCGGAGAGGATGTAGGTTGGTGTACCCCAACGAGTGAGTATTTCTTTGTTCATAATGTGAGATACAGTCTCTGCTGTCGCCTTGCGGAGAGGAAATAGTTCTATCCAGCGAGTGTAATAGTCAACAAATACTATTACATACAGATTTCTGCTGGTACTGCGAGGTAATGGTCCCATGAGATCCACCCCTAGCATCTCCCAAGGTTTGTGGACTAGAGTCTGTTGAAGCTTTCCACGTGGTCTCCGGTTCTCAGGCTTGTAAAGCTGGCATACCTTACAATTGCGCACATAATCTCTCACATCCAGGCTCATCTTGGGCCAAAACACAAGGGCTTGTAATCGCTTGTATGTCTTATATCGTCCAAGGTGTCCGGATAAGGGATCGTCATGATAGTGATGAAGCAACTGTTGACGGAGAGACGATGGAATGTAGATTTGATGCAGAGATTTATGAGGTAATTGTGTCACTTTGTACACTTTATCTTCCACAATGGTGAATTTGGTTGTTGAACTCTCAATGATTTCTCCCGTTTCAGTGATTTTTGTATAAAGGCTCTGTACATCAGGATCAGTCTGTTGTGCTTTCCAGATATCCTCATCAGTTATTTGTAGATGTTGTGAGGTATCCTTCATTGAACGTAACACCGCAGCACAGGTGGGTGATTGATTGTAGTTCATTGGTGCTCTCGATAGGGCATCTGGCACTGTATTGTATTTACCTTTACGGTATTCTACCGTAAAGGTGAATTCTTGAAGGCGAAGAGCCCAACGGATCAATCTTGTGCTGGGTTTTGTGGTTTTAAAGACCCAGACGAGGGAAGAATGGTCAGTTATAACAGTAAAATGCCTCCCTTCCAGATAATATCGCCATTTTTCAAGAGCCCATACCACAGCAAGACACTCTTGTTCCGTGGTAGAATAATTTCTCTCTGCTCTATTTAAGGTGCGACTGGCAAAGGCAAGAACATGCTCTGACCCAAGTCCTGTTGTTTGAGCTAGGACAGCACCCAAACCAACTTCACTTGCATCTGTATAAACAATAAATGGGAGATTAAAATCAGGATGTCCAAGTATTGGTGGTGAGACAAGGTGATTTTTTAGAGCCTCAAAAGCTGCTTGACATTGGGGAGTCCAGAGGTACTTTGCCCCTTTCCGTTTTAGAGCATTGAGGGGTTCAGTGAGCTGTGAAAATCTTGGCACAAAGCGATGGTACCATCCAGCCAGTCCGAGAAATCGTTGCAGCTCTTTAATGTTCTGGGGTATCGGAAAGTCCTGAACAGCCTTTATTTTTTCAGCATCCACTTCTACTCCAGCAGATGAAACAGTATGACCCAGAAACTTTAATGATGTACGGAAAAATTGGCTCTTTTTCATGTTTACAGTTAGATTTGCCATCTCCAGTTTGTCAAAAACAGCTTGTAGGTCAAACATGTGCTGTTCTGGTGTGGTGGAATAAATAATGATGTCATCCAAGTAGACAAAACAATTGCTTCCTCTCAAGTCTCCTAGAACTGTCTCCATTATACGTTGGAAAGTGGCAGGTGCATTTTTTAGTCCGAAGGGCATCACTTTAAATTGGTATAAGCCAAGAGGACAGATAAAAGCAGTCTTTTCACGACTTTCTTCATCCATTTTAACCTGCCAGTAGCCACTGTTGAGGTCCAAAGTTGTGAAAACAGCTGCTCCATGTAGTGATTCCAATATTTCTTGGAGGTTAGGGATGGGATAAGCATCAGTGTGTGTAGCAGCATTTAGTTTTCTGTAATCCACACAGAATCTTGCTTTTGGTTCTTGCTTTTTTGGTACCAGGACCACTGGAGCAGCATACGGAGAAGTAGATAGCTCTATAACATCTTTTTCCAACATCTCTTGTATGTGCTCCTTGATGATCTGAAGCTTGATGGGTGACACACGGTAAGGTTTTTGTTTGATAGGCACTTGGTGTGTGAGGAAAATCTTGTGTGTGAGAACTCCCGTGCGACCCAAAGTATGGGTACAAACATTCTTATTGTGTTGTAGTTGATGTAACAATTGTCTTTTTCCAAAATCATCCAGATGAGCATTATCTGTGGCTACCTCCAAGAGGTCCTGGCGTATAGGAGAAGAGGTTAATAGTTGTGGACGTATTGCAGAAAAGAAGGCAACATGAGGTTGAAATAGCTCTCTGGGCTTTAAAGCAGATGCACTTATAAATGGATAACGGTGATTTTTGTTTGTTTTAAACCAGTAACTATGTTCAGAGACGTCAAACTGTAAGCCAGAAAAGAAAATAAAGTCAAGTCCCACTACAGCCGAGAAAGCCAGGCTCTTTGCAGGCAGGATCACACAAGGCAATGTCACTGTTTCAGATTGTATGGTCAGAGTAAGATCACTCCATCCCAGTGGTTGCCGCCCTTCTCCATCTGCTAAATACAAAGGTTCTCTGGTCCATGGTTTGAGTACATTATGAGAATCCCTCACTCCTGACCAAATATCCTCATTTATCAGGGTGTAAGATGAGCCTGTGTCTAGGATGGCAGTTCCTTTCCAATGACCCACTTTCAATGGAATCACCAACTGACAAGGCAGAAGGGTGTCATCAGTTGATTTCGAATAGCTCACAGAGGCGGTAGCTCTTGTCTGCTCTGGGAGAGTCAATGAGTGGGATGGTGCTTGACATTGATTTTGAGAATTACTAGGAGTCTGTGCCTCTGAAGAATTTGTAGTTTGCATCCTTTGTTTATTAGCCTTCCACTGTGGGCAGGAAGCAGGTGCATGGTGTCCTTTGCAGCGCCAACAGTACACTTGAGATGGTGGTCGATTGGAGGCAATTGGATTCTGCTCAGTTGATGCACTTTTCATAATTGGCGATGCAGCAGCCTCACTGATAGGGTTTTTATGAATTGTTTTCCACAAACTTTTCCTCTGTTCATATTGCAGTTGATTCTGTTGGTCCTTCTCCAGTTGCTGTCCCAGGCGGACAAGTTCATCCACAGAAGTAACTCTATTTCTCAGTTGGCTGGCTAGTTGAGGGTTGATGTTTTTCAAGATTAATTTAACAACTTCCTCTTCGCTTATAGTCGTCTTCCAACGTGTGCACAGTGATTGATACATGTAGGCAAAGTCTCGGATGCCTTCATCCTCTTTTTGGATTCTGTTGCGTACTCGCTCAGCCAGCTCATCCTCATAATCCTCTGATAAGAAAGCTGCACGGAATTGTTTGTTGAATTCTCTCCAGGTTTGTATTTTATGACGTGCCACATCCCACCAGTCCCTGGAGGTACCATGTAATACGTTACGAAGAGTGGCCATAAGCTCTTCATCAGTGAGTGGATTGAGGGCCAAAAAATCCTCACACCTCTCTAGGTACTGAAGGGGATCAGCAGAGTCCTCAATTTTTCCAAAAGTTGGAAACTGTAGTTTGATAGGGCTTTTTCCCAATATTCTGCTTCTGGTTTCGCCTTGGATGGTTGAACTTCCAGTAGACTCAAGCAGATCATCCTGCTTACCATCTCTTACTGTTGACTGCAATCTGGGATGGCCTACAACCTTTAGGTGTTTCTCTCGAAGTAGGTCATCTGGGTAGATTTGTACACCTGCATGTCCAGTTGAAGTAGTTGCTCTTGCACTGTGAATTTCCTCAGCCATGGAGTGTAAAGTGTTAAGACAGACAGAAAGTTCTTCTTTTACTGGGTGGATGATATCAGGTATGAGTTTTGTAGTAATTTCAGCATACTGTTCCTTTAACCGCCATCCCAGTGAAGTGTCAAACTGTGTTCTCAAATACTCCACGCGTTGGTCCACATGCTTAACAAGCTCTCTTTGCTGCTTCAGAAATGAGTCTGTTAGTTTTGTGCTCATTTGATCCATTTGAGCAGCAATTCTTCTTGAAAACTGTTCAAAGTCTGTTTTCAACTCTTCCATTTTTTTAAGCTGTTTCTGGTCATCCTGTGCAACAGTATTTGTCCTTCCATCCGTGTTCCTGTTTTCTATTCCAGAGTCTAGGGCTATTAAAGGAGCAATATGCTCTGGCAGATCGACCAGTTCCATATCCAAAAGTGAATAACTTGTGAGGTAATCCAGCGGGATGGCTTGATGTGCTGATGCAGGTTCCAGGTCCACCAGCGTAGCAGATCTGGCAGCCATTGTGTAATCCTTTTGTTGGTTGTATAATTCTTTACAAGTTGTTTATCTTTTTATTTGATGAGTTTAAACATTCAATGTCTTTATTTACTTTCATGTCCCATCTGGGGTGCCACTTGTTTATGTAACAGTTTTGTGAGACAGGCTTTTGTTTGGGGTGCCAGCCAGGTCTTTCTCCTGACATATAAGATGTCTAAATAAATAAATAAATAAATAAATAATAATATATTTGCCCTTTAACACAAAACTAGAACAAAGGATGTTAAACACTTAATGTGATCACACCCTTACACTAAATGAAATAAACCCATCAACTACATAATGTTTTTTTCAAAATAAAGTGTATTTACCCCTGGATACAAACAAAATTCCTCATAATAATTCATACAAAAGAAAGCAATATTTAACAAACTTAGTACTGTATTTAATCAATTCCACCGCCCGATGCTCGGCGGCACACAAAGTTCAACAATCCTGCTGCAGCAAACAGGTGGCAATTTATCCACACAAACAAAACAATAATTCAATAAATAATAACTCAATTTAAAGAGGAATGTGGCTCAAGCAGTTAATCTCTGTTCCCAAACCCAGTGCTCGGCGGCACACAAAGTTTTAACAATCCTGCTGCAGCAAACAGGTGGCAATGTATTTATCCACACAAACAAAATAATAATTCATTAAATAATAACTCAATTTAAAGAGGAATGTGGCTCGAGCAGTTAATCTCGGTCCCAAAACCAGTGCTCGGCGGCACACAAAGTTTTAAACCAAACTATAGTTCATCCAAGAATAATCTCTTAACTTAAAGAGGAACGTGGCTCGAACGTGAGTCCGTCAATTAATCTCTGTTCCCAAACAAGTGCTCGGCGGCACACAAAGTTTTAAACCAAACTTTAGTTCACCCAAGAATAATCCCTTAATTTAAAGAGGAACGTGGAGTGAAAGAGTGCTCGGCGGCACACAAAGTTTTAATAACCCACAGCTGGTTTGTTTCACTCACGCTACCAACGATGGGGGGGGGAAGACAGTTCAAACAGAAGTCATTTTGTTGCTTCCAGTCGAAGGCTCCAGTAATCCAATCGAAGGCTCCAGTAATCCAAACGGAGGCTCCAGTAATCCAAACTCACGTCGTCCACACTTCCAAACAGCTGAAGATGACACACCCCGCTCCTCTTCATGCTTCCTCTCCGCTTCCTTTCACATTTCTCAAAAAGGGGCGTGTTCACCGGTGGATCAGCTGGTTTATCTGTCAGCGTGTTAGGGGATAATTGCTCCAAAACAATAAAGGGATGGAGAAATTTAGGATTTTAAGCGCATAGTCAAGTCAAGTCAAGTCAATTTTATTTCTATAGCACAGCTTAAAACAGATAAACTGTTACCAAGGTGCTTCACACACACAGCATAAAAGTTTAAAAATGTACAGAAACAGTAACACACACCAATAGTAACAATTATTTACAGTAGTAAAAGTACATAAAAATGTATAAGAACAAATTAAAATGAAAAAAAAAAAAAAAAAAAAAAAATAAAAAAATATATATATATACACTACGACAGCTCACACCGTATGAAACACCAGAGAGAACAGATGGGTTTTTAACAGGGATTTGAACATGAGAAGGGAGGAGGCCTGTCTAATGTTGGGGGGGAGGTTGTTCCAGAGTTTGGGGGCGGTGACTGAAAACGCTCGATCTCCACGGAGCTTCAGACGTGTTTTTGGGACCGCCAAGAGCATCTGATCAGATGATCTCAGGGCCCGCGATGGAACATATGGTTCCAGCAGCTCGGAGAGGTAGAGGGGAGCGAGGCCATTTAGGCATTTGTAGGTCAGCAACAGGATTTTAAAGTCGACTCGAGTTCGCACGGCATAATATTTATTGGTGAAGGTTCAGGCTGTTACACTTCTTCCAAACCGTCGCGTGCGCTGCAAAATTAAATTATAAATAAATCAAATTTTAGCTCAAAAATCTCATACAGCTAATAGTTTGTAAATGACCACCAAGTAATTACTTTCTGTAAGTTTAAAGAAAATCTGCTGTGTGGTTTATGAGCTATTTTCCAAAATAGTACCCGTTAAAAACACGGAGCTACAAGCTAACCGCTAAATAAACGTCTACATTGCTAAAACATCGAATTTTAGCTCTAAACATCTCCTACAGCTAACAGTTTGTAAATGTCCACCAAGTAATTACTTTCTGTAAGTTTCAACAAAATCTGTCCTGTGCTTTAGTAATTCATACCTCCAGAGTAGGAGGCCGGGCTGCGACAGTCAGTCCGACCAGAGGAGGCTGCCTTCGGACACATGAGGTGGGAACGGTCGGTGTACCCTAGCGGACAAAAGTGGTACTGCAGCATTTTTTTGCCTAAATGAAAAACAGTCATATCTGAGCCAAAAATGTGTCTAAAAATATGGGAAAAAATCCATAAACAAGTCTCACCTCTCTATTAGTCGCAGGGCATGCAAATTAGGCAAACAGGTGCGACTTATAGACCGGAAAATACGGTAAACAAATGTTTTGAATATTGGTCCCCAATCGAACCGAGTCTACCGGACTATCAGGTGTGAAAACACCCTAAATGAGCCAATGAAGTGTGATTTGTTAAAGAAACGAGGAGATCCGCCCCATTGTAAGACCGACAGCAGGATAAAAAACAGTTTTTATTCAAACATCTGGGATTAAACTTGTTAAACTGACTGTTGTTTGAAACAAACTGTGATGCTTTTTTACTGAATAACTTTGTTGAATAAAGTTCAGAGTGCGGCGAGACGGAGCCGGAGGCCTCTTCAGTTTCCCTGCAGGGTCAATAAAGAACAACACGATTAATGAAGAGGCTCCAGCTGGTGCGCACAACATCCCTGACTGAGACCGCTTCAAACATTCATCAATCATCAACTTCTAATGAGGCCAGAGAATTATTTAATAGCTCCCTTTGTTTAATTACATCTGTAAACACTTCTACATCTAAACACGTATCCTTTAATGAGTAGTCTTGATTCAAACAGGACATTTAATTAGATGTTTTACTAAAAAAAATCTTTAAAATGATTAAAATTAGGACTAAAGTGAATAAAACGTCCTCCTGGTGGTTGCAGTCAACAGGTTTTATTCTCATTAAGGTAATGCTTTAGAAACAGACAGATGGTAACAATCATAAATCTAATCTTTTAGTGAAAAGTCATTTTATTTATTACAATAAAGTGAAACAAAATAAAAGAAAATACGATTTTAAAGGAAGCTGATTAATACCTTGGTCACTTCCGCAATCTGTCCTGGAAGGATTAGTTTTATTTCTGTGAGTTAATGGCCGACACAAACAAATTGTAGTTTTCTTCATATGCACGTCGTGAAGAGGCGCCTCTTCCTCTTTTTCACCCCACTCTTCATCATCTGCAGAGGAAGTGAGTGGGAACATGTAAATGTTCACACTCTGAATATAGAAACTCAGGAGCTCTGGTAATAAAGTGGGAGAAAACGTTTCCAGCGTCGCTCCTGCTTCAGTGAGATTTCACGTCAACACACATTTGAATAAATTACCAGCTAAACGTCTTACATGGAAGCCTGTGCTTATTTACAAGCAGTAGAAGCAGCAAGATGTTGCACTTCCAGGTCATCCAGAGGTCACATCCTGCAGGAATCTGTGTTTCAGCCAAAAATAACCATGAAGCAAAAATATCCTCATGGACCGGCTGCAGTTTATGGTTTACAACAAAACGTCCTCCCTCTGGCCTGCCAGACTGTAGGTACCAGTAGGTGTTGTTGTCAGAAGACCCCAGGAGGTCTTCTTCAGTGAAAACTGATTCTTACCTGTTCCCCTGAAAACAAATCATGGGTTACCTGTTTCTCCTTGGCGCCTCCAAAGACGAGTCCTGCTGCTCCTCTGCTGCTGCTCCTCTGATCCACTACACTAACCATCACTAAAGCTTCAACATCTCCATCTACCAAACCTGTAGTCCTCCGCCCTCCTCTCAGCACTGTGGAACCTTTTTTTTAATTTTTATTATTATTTAGTCATTTTACATATCAGAGTCAGAGAGTCTTTATTGTCATTTGCACCGCATGTGTGTGATGAAAACGAGATTATGTACACGAGGTCCCAGTTACATCCAACAACAAATGAAAAAAAACATAAAAGATAATATAAAAGATAATGAAAAAAAAACAATTTCATAAATTTGTGAAAGAATTAAAATGCATAATATGAAAGGTGGCAGAAAGAAGAAAATTTTCTTATTTTGTCTGCCCCTTAAAAAAAAACAATTTCAAACAATCAATTTAAACAATAATCTTCCAGAAGCAACAGATCTATTTAGTAACATTTCACACTCAACAATTAACAAATACTGTACATTTGAATGCTTTACTTAAAGCTTTAGTATTTTGTTAGCAGTTTACCTCACGATACCTGTGAGGAAAGATTTGTTCATGTCCTCACCACTGCCTTTCTGAAGGCCGTGTTGTACTTCATCCTGTCCCTCCTGAGTTCAGCTCCTCCCAGTGTTGGTCCTGAGTGTTCATCTCAGTTCCTCTGCCCCACCAGTATGACGACAGCCAGTGATCGCCAATGAGTTTCATCACAATCTGTCCACTGGCTCCTGAGATATTTTGCTAACACACCCATGACCCATGGATGAACAGTGACATGGGCAATTACATTGTCTCTCGCCTTTCACGGCAGTGGGACCTTTCTGCAAAAAGGTCTGGAAACATGGAGGACGAACAAAAGTCTTCAAAATGACTCCTTTTTTATCTTTACTTCTGGCTGATAAGAATTAAATGTTTCTTCTGCTGCTTTAGTCCTCTTCTGTCCAGAGCGTACCTCCACCTCTCCAGGCTCTCTTCCACCTGCTCCCTATTCTCACTGCAGATGTTCTACAAGCATTGTGGTCCCTGGAGGCTCCTGCCTGTCCGTCTGGACTGCCACAGAGACAAACAAGTTTCAGACTGCTCAGAAGATGAGTGAAGAATCTGAGGTGTTGGAATGATTTCTGACTTCTCTGATGTTCAAACCAGATGTTTCATGTTTTTATTTTCAATGTTGCCGTTTGACGTATTTCAGTTTTTTTTTTTAAGCTTAGCTGTCATAGTGAATTTCAACAAGTCTTAGAAGTGTAACTTTGTAAAACCTCTGCACATGTAAACTATCTGCTCAGCCGGCGCTGAGAGTCCGTGCAGCCCGAAGCCTGCGAGCTGACGCTCATCAACAGGATTCTCAGCATCTGGACTAATCTTCTGATGAAAGAGACGCCAGATGAAAGAGCAGAGACACTTTCTGGGGCTTTTCTGGAAGGATCTGCTGCTCTAATCCCAAACCATTGTCCATCAATTGGCCTTTCTTTGAACCAAACTAATCAACTCCGAGTCCTGCTATCATCTTCTCCCAGAATTCTCCCGTGAAGATTTACGTCCTGAAGATGACTCTCTGTCCTTGTTCACTGCACAAACCAGAACACAGTTGTGCTTTTTAAATGTTCTGATGCTGCAGTCCATCATTTCCAAGGATTTACCAGGAAATTTTGGATGTTAGTTCTCTCTTCCTTCAGTTTTTATTTTATGTTATCCCAGAGTGTGTGTGGATCTCTGTCAGAGCCGATTTCAAACTTGAGACAGTCTGACCTGCATGTTCGTGCGAACGCTTCGTACGAACAAAAGTAAGAGGAATTTAGGATAAAAATACGAACATGTTCGTGCATGAGGCCCATTATTTCTCTGTTATCCTGCACAACCTTCAGACTTTCAACTCTCTGACCTGAGCAAACTCACTCCTTTATTTTGGTGAATAGCCAATGAGCGGAGTGGATTTAACTGGGTCAAGCTCTACAAAAACCCTAACTTCCTGCTTTTCTTTAGTCCACGAGGGAAGTTAAACTATGTTCTTCTCCTGAAAGCTGGATGAATTCCTGTCACATCCAGTTTTCATGATAAACACTAAAGCATTCATGGAAAGAGAACATTACTGATGTATGGCAGAATCAATTCACGCAGCTCACATGAACAGTTGTGGAGATATTTGCATGTGCAGGAACGGAGAGATGACAACGCCTGCATGGAAACACATCATTGCTACAATAGCTAACACAGACAGGAGCACAGAGTCTGATGTTTCTTTACATTATTCACAGTCACTATTAAAGAAAGATGAAGAAGAGTCACATCTTGTAGAAACAAAGATTTTGAAAGACTTCTTCCTCTTTGTTGTCACTTCCTGTTTCACTCCGGCCACGCCATGGAACTAATTCATGGATATTATGCTGAATTTATTCTATATTAACATGTTCTTCCTCTTTTTGTGTTCATGCATGTCAGAGGCATTTTAAGGTCCAGTTTCTTAGGTCCACCTGCGGGGGGCAAAAAAACCCAAAAGAAAAGTCCGATCAGCGATGAAGAAGAGATATTTAATACATTTGTGTCTCATACAAAACAGTCCGCCACCGGGCAGCTTATTCTGAGAACGCGCGCGCGTGAGCGGTCGTAAAATTTGAGCTTGGCGCGTTCACGCGAGTGTTCAAAGGCTTGTGCAACGGCGCTCGCACGGCGCTCACACGGCGTGGCGCGGCGCTCGGTCCAGCGCGGAGGTCTGCCTTGCCCTTCACTTTTGAACTCTACTAGCTGCAGCTGATTTCAGTGATCAGTGTCTAATCTATACTAAAACTTCTAAAGTACATTTTCAGAATTCATGCAAAGACAGGAGATAATGGAGAAACAGTTTTTAAAACACAACACGTCAGAATACAACTTATTTTATGGAGGAAAAGAATAGGGCTGTTGATGAGTTCTTTTTTCATGAATTATAGACAACTTCTTGTTTCTAAGGTCAAGTGGCTGTGGCGGCCATGTTGAACTGGGTTGACTCAGAAACTTGATAATTTGTAGATGTACACACACAGAATAAAAAGTGTGAGCTGGAAAACCTGAAACCTGTGAATCCTGCCTACCAATGGAAGAAGCATCTGCTGGAACCTGAGAGTCGTCAGGGTTTCACCATCCCTCTGAAAACCCATTTAAGGGAAACATGAAAGTTCCAAAAGTTTTGAAGAGATCCCACTCCTCCCTCTTAATCCTCTCCTGCCCTAAAGTTTTCCTCCTCCCTGCTTTTGCTCTTTTGTCTCGTCTGCAACTCTTCAGTGCTCACTCGAAGCTATTTGGAACATGGATTTAATTGCGTGGGCTGTCTCCTCTATCAATAATTTTTTTTCCACGAAGCGATCCGGACCAGGAGAACCGGCGTGCCCCCTCGACACGCATGCGGCTGGGTACATCATGGATTCGTGTGGAGTGGAAAATGATGTGTCTGACCGTTCTTTCGGTCGAGGACGTGGAGATCTGTGGATAATTGGATTTATGGTAGCAGTTGTGTTGCTCTTCGGCTTATGCGGGGGCTTCTGCTACTGGAAACTAAGGAGGACTTCCGCGGCGATCAACGCGCTGTCGAAACTTCCTGCTCAGAACGACTCTTTGATCCGAGCTGTGACCTCAATGAACCAGCTGTTGTTCGAGCTGAATCGCACGATGGGAACAGTTGTGGACGACCGCAGACCTGCGTTGCGGTTTGGGACTTGTTTACAGCCGAGCGGGCGACATCAGGGAGGAGAGGGAGACCTGTAGCTCGGGTTGAATGAAAGCTCACATAATTCGGACGAATTGGACTCAGACGGCACCTGGACTCAAGGCTAACAGTCAGAGTACACTGTAGCCTGCCCTGAAAATAAATAAATCAACTAATCTAATCGGGACACCCCAAGCAACCTTGAACAAAGGCTGACTGCAAACCTCTCCTGGAGTCTGAAGCTGTTGGAAGAACTGTCGCCCCCCCCCCCCCGAGAGCTCTCTGTGTGCATTCAGATGAGCGGCTGAGCCCATCTGCAGAACTGTGCTCTATCTGGACGATTGCTCACAGACTTATCTCCCTGCTCCGCCACCAAAATGCAACATGTGCTTTGTCTTATCTTGTGCTTGAGCTGGTAGAGTTTTTTGACTTTATCATAGAATGTCCTAAGACAAAATGTGATAGATTCTTTTTTGAATACCAATGATTATCCTATTGTAACCTTCCTTTTTTTCCCATATCTGATTGTTTGGCGGCGCGGATTAATTTCTGCTGCGGCTTTCGTGCGTACGTCCCCTCTTAAGGATGGTGCGTGCGCCAATTGCAATGTTTTGTACCCCGGTACAATCGACGATGCCAATAAAGATCTATTCTATTCTATTCTATTGGTTCCTTATCTAGACAGCAAAAACTAATTGAAGTGAAACAATGAAATGTCATCGGTCTTACAGAATTGAATCTAAATTGATTCTTGATGTAAAAACACTAATAATGATGGTGGTCACTAAATGTTTGTTCAACTGTCATCTAAAGGTCCATTTCTGGTTGATTTATGGAACATTTGAACACATGTAAACTAAGAATTTGGACTTGTAGCAGGGCACAAGCAATTTGATGAAAATGTATGTAAGATTCACTAGGTCTCAAATTAAAATGAAGATGTTTTGTTCTATTGAAAATAAATCAGTGCATTTCACTCAAATTATTACCAGGATGCAAACTATTCCACAATCATAAGCTTTATTGTAATCAAAAGTAAAATAAAATCAAGAAATACAGCAAAATGAAACAAAAGCTTTTACATCATAAAGTATGACATTTGATAATAAACTTTCAACATTGATTTAGTGGTATTAAATCAAACAGCTTGTTGTAAAATGATTGGAAATATGATTGAGTTATCACAGAAATATGATGAACAGCAGAACTTCTAATTCTAATTTTAATTACTTGCAATTCATTCAACCTTTATTTAGACAGGTTAATCCCATTGAGCCTCTAGGCCTCATTTACAAGAGAGACCTGTTTTCAACAAAGAATGAAAACAGTGACAACAATAGACAATCATAAGAGAGACATACAGTTTTATTATTTTTTTAAACATTTAACTAAAAAAATGTATCGGAAAAATCCGATAGGTAAATTATGCTGGTATAGGAGACCGAGGCCAATACTGATACTGGATCAGCCCCATCCTTAATTAAAACACAATTAGTTAATCTGCATGAGAAATCTGTTAATTAACCAAGTAACTAACTAATTAAATAACAATTCTCTCAGGAATTACATGAATAACATTTTATGGGGTCTGACTGTTTGAAAAAACAATTTGATTGGTTGGTTCGTTCTCTCCACATATTGCACAACCACTGAACCAGTATTGTAGAACCACATCTATAATCCAAATTATGATCTAAGGTTTAATTAGTTTGTTTTTAAAGTATTCTTGAGAAATTAGGAGCAAATCATAGATTAGGAACTTGTTCAAAAATTGTTACAGAATACAGTATATTTTACAAAATCAAAATTAATTTTATTTGGGTGTTAAAACACCAGTTGCATCTCATGGCTATGATTATTTTAATATTTTCTGGTAGAACGTTTCCACTCTAGTGTGGACTCTTGTGTGTGAGTTTAAATGTGTCTTCTGACTAAATCTTTGTCCACAAAATTCACATGGAAATGGCTTGTCTCCTGTGTGGACTTTCATGTGTGAGTTTAAATTTTCCTTCTGACTAAATCTATGTCCACAAAGTTCACAAGTAAATGGCTTGTCCCCTGTGTGGACTTTCATGTGTTTGCTTAAACTCGTCTTCCAACTAAATCTTTGTCCACAAAGTTCACAAGGAAATGGCTTGTCTCCTGTGTGGACTCTCATGTGTGAGTTTAAATTTTCCTTCTTACTAAATCTATGTCCACAAAGTTCACAAGGAAATGGCTTGTCTCCTGTGTGGACTCTCATATGCGAGTTTAAATTTGCCTGATGACTAAATCTTTGTCCACAAAGATCACAAGGAAATGGTTTGTCTCCTGTGTGGACTCTCATGTGTCTGTTTAAACTTGCCTGATGACTAAATCTTTGTCCACAAAGATCACAAGGAAATGGTTTGTCTCCTGTGTGGACTCTCATGTGTCTGTGTAAACTCGTCTTCCGACTAAATCTTTGTCCACAAAGTTCACAAGGAAATGGCTTGTCTCCTGTGTGGACTCTCATGTGTGAGCTTAAACTTGCCTGATGACTAAATCTTTGTCCACAAAGATCACAAGGAAATGGTTTGTCACCTGTGTGGACTCTCATGTGTCTGTTTAAACTTGCCTTACGACTAAATCTTTGTCCACAAAGTTCACAAGGAAATGGCTTGTCTCCTGTGTGGACTCTCATATGCGAGTTTAAATTTGCCTTATGACTAAATCTTTGTCCACAAAGTTCACAAGGAAATGGCTTGTCTCCTGTGTGGACTCTCATGTGTTTGTTTAAATCTGTCTTCTGACTAAATCTATGTCCACAAAGATCACAAGGAAATGGCTTGTCTCCTGTGTGGACTCTCATGTGTTTGTTTAAATCTGTCTTCTGACTAAATCTATGTCCACAAAGATCACAAGGAAATGGCTTGTCTCCTGTGTGGACTCTCATGTGTGAGATTAAATATGATTTAAAAGTAAATCTTTTACCACAGTCATCACAGCTTATTAATTTAGGCCTTGTCTGGACTTTTCTGCGTGACTCTACATTTTTCTTCTCTCCAACACATTTCTTATTAAGCAGACAGCTTGAAGACGTCACTCCTGAATGACTTGTCATGTGTCTTTGAAGAGTCCTGTTACTGACATACTGCTTACCACACTCAGAGCAGCTCAAAGATTTCTTGACAGTTTTTACCTCTGATTCAGAAGCCCTGCTCTCCTTCCAGTCTTTCATACTGTCTTCACGTTCTGATTCAAAGTCTGATGAGTTCTTTAGTAGAGAGTCTGGATTGGTCATTTCATCATCCTCTTCATCGTCCTCGTTAACGTCAGTCTTTGAAGAGCTGGAACTGCCTTTGTGAATTTTTAAATCTGGGTTCCTGGTAAGTGTTTTTTTATTTAAATCCTCCTCACTCTTTAAAGAAACTGTAGTGACCTAAAATCTGATATCAGTCTCCTTCATATTAAGTTGGTCACCCAGCAAACTGGTCTAAGGGTCTTTTCTTCCACTTTATGATAAGAGGCTCAGGGTCCTGCTGGTCAACATCAGGCCTTCAGTCTCGAGGAGCTTCTGCTTCTTAATCAGCTGTAAACGGAGGCAGGAACCACTGAAACACATGTACAATAAAGACAATGTTACACACACACAATTTTACCCTCACAATCACCATCTTCTAGGCGTGTAACGGTACACTAAAATCACATTTCGGTTAGGTTCAGTTTCAAGGAGGGCTCGGTTCGTTTAATTTTTGGTACAAAACAACAACAAAAAAGGACGAAATAAAGCCTTACAAAATGTTTATTCTGAAAATATGCCAAGTAAACAATACATTTGTATAAAATAAATAAAAGCCACCCATTTGGATGATATTTTAAATAAACAGCACTCTTTACAATAAATAAACTATACTAACAATAATAAAAATACAATAACAGTCAGAACCAAAACAATAAGCAGCAACAGACTGTTTACAATCTAACTAATCAAGTTTTGTTTTTGTCCAAAATTACCAACTTGTCCAAATTTTCTGCTAAAAGCACAGATCTAGTTGCAATGAATATCTCCAGCGGTGGGGAAAATCATCTCAATAACAACAGTAGCAGCAGTGTGGCTGCATTTGTCCTCATTACTCTTCTTGGACCTGCTCCCTCAGGTGGGACAGGTCCCTGGAAAAGTTCAGAGTTCAGTCATCACACACTTCTTAGCTGCAGGTCATCTCTGGTGGATTTCCATGAAGAGGAAGAAGTCAGCTGCTATCTCTGTCCCAGACTGGAAACAAAACACAAGAGGTAAAAAAAAAGAGTTAATAAGATTTTAGTTTTAAATTAAAAAGGTTAATTAGATGGTTAATTAGATAATAATAAAAGAACAATACTTCTTCTTGAACGGTTGTTATGAGGTGGTTGAATCTCTCGGTCATCATCATCATCATCATCATCATCATCATCATCATCATCATCATCATCAGGGCTTTAATCAGCTCCGGGGCTTGTTGACAATATCAGTTTGAGCTTTTTCATGAAGTGCTGAACTTTTTGGCTGAAGTGTTGACGTGATGGATGTCGTAGCGAGGCTCAATAACTTTAAAGCCGGCACATCAACAACATTCAGACATAGATCCAGAGCTTTAAAAACTCCTACAGCTTGTGTAATTGCTCTGGACTAATCTGAATTACCTGATGAAGGTTGTTTAAATGCTTCTGCTGTTAGCGGTGTTTGTAACAAGCGTCTTTTCTTGCTTGTAGAAGATGTTCACGTTCAGATGATGTTGTTTCAAGAGCGCTAACAAGTCAGATGTGTTGTTTGCTACAGATCCAATCTCCATGAAACAATATCGACTCACAGCTTTGGTTCCCTTTCAGTCATGTTCTCTCGGTGCAACATACTTGCTATGGGAATTGCGCCCCCGCGCGATTACCTGAAGGAATATACTCACGCCTTTACGGCCAGGGGCGTCACTGCCGCGCCAGATTCCGCGCCCTCTGGCTACTTAAGCGGCGTGCGCCCCTCCATCTTCCTCTTTTTTGCCCTTCACCTCGCTTAAACCTGAACTACCTCTTCGCGGGACTTCTCTGCTGCTTCCATCGCTCATTCGAGGTGAGCTTGCCACAGAGCGCACAGAGAATTATTACCTGCGTACTGCTGGTCTGGCGAAAGCTGGTCCAGCATTTTTCTACCTAACCCCGAAGTTTTTCTCTCTTCTCTCTACAGATTGCTTCGCTACAGCGCTAACTACGCCATAAAAAAAAAGGAGGCTGCCTCGCTAAACCAAGCTAGCGGGATGGCCAGCTGAAGCAACATGATGGAGGAGACATCTCTAGAAAGAAGAAGGAGAATTCTGGAGGGACTCGCTCGCCTCCTCTCGGACAGAATGGCTCCAGAGAAGGGAAAGCGAGACTTCCGAGGAAGACCACCGCGGCGGCAAGCCCCACCTCGCGCGCCTGCCCTAGTGGCTGTGGCTTTTCTCTCGCAGCGACGGACACCCACGAGGCCTGTCCAGTCTGCTTGGGAATACTTCATGCAAAGACGGCGCTGGACGCACCTGGCTTTTGCCCACACTGCAGCATCATGACGGATACGGTGCTGCGCCATCGTGTCGACCTTGTCGCCAAAGCCATGGGGACCTTGACCGTCTGCGGACACAGACACCACGGAGCCTCTCACCCCCACAAGCTAGCGGGCTGGGCAGCTGAAGCAACATGACGGAGGAGACATCTCAAGAAAGAAGAAGGAGAATTCTGGAGGGACTCGCTCGCCTCCTCTCGGACAGAATGGCTCCAGAGAAGGGAAAGCGGAAAGCGAGACTTCCGAGGAAGACCACCGCGGTGGCAAGCCCCACCTCGCGCACCTGCCCTAGTGGCTGTGGCTTTTCTCTCGCAGCGACGGACACCCACGAGGCCTGTCCAGTCTGCTTGGGGATGCTTCATGCAAAGACAGCGCTGGACGCACCTGGCTTTTGCCCACACTGCAGCATCATGACGGATACGGTGCTGCGCCATCGGGTCGACCTTGTCGCCAAAGCCATGGGGACCTCGACCGTCTGCGGACACAGACACCACGGAGCCTCTCACCCCCACACCGGAGTTGGAGAGTGTGGCCATACACGACAGCAAACGGGTCGATTGGGGCAACACCCCTGACAGGCTGGCCCCCATGGAGGACCCGACTGTCGAATTCGACAACCGGGGCTTGATGAATGACGACGAGTTGTCTATCTCGGCCTCGGGCAAATTTTCAATGGAGGAGGCGGACGCAGAGCTGGAGGATCAGGGTGACGGACTCGCCCAGACCTCCCTAAACACAGGGCCTCTTCGGCAAATGGCGGCGACAGACAGAAACGGGCCTGATGAACCAAGCTCACGTTTTCATGTTACACGGTCACCCACCCACGTGGTAACGGGGATGATCCGTATAAACCCAGACTTTGTTTGTAACATAGTACAAAAAGCTGGTTTATTTTCAACATACATGAATCATGCCTTCTCTGCTGTGAATGACCTAAAATCATGTACGTCATGTCACGTAAGCAAAAATAAAATCATGAAACAGCAGCTCTCTATTTTATTGACTCAAAAAAAAAAAAAACACACAACAACAACAACAAACCCAACAACACAACAATCACTTCTCCCAGCAAAGCAGGTCCTTCTGATCTGCATGCCGTCATAAAGGGAGTTTTTTTTTCTCCCCCCCTCCCTCATGGCCCACAGGGTATTAGTGTATTCAATAAGCCCCGGCAGACTGCTTCTGTTTCATCTGCGGTAAGCAGACACAGTGGCGTCTGTAAACACCCTCCTTGCCCCTTACAGAGGCAGGTGAGGAGGGTCACGTGTTTAGGCTCTCGCCCCATTGTCAAAGGCGAGACAGCCAATACACCAAACAGATGGGCACGTGACGTGTCCACAGCTCAAGGAGCCGAGTCGACAACGTCACTCGACGGGGGGGCTGCTTCAGACGCCCTCACACAGCCTGAATCTTCACACCTTTGCAGAAGCTGTGTTCAGATGGCTGTGGACAAAAACAAGTTTGAATGTAATCAGATTCCTCTTCCTGTTGTTCGAAGGGAACTGCACTCTTTATCACCAAAGCTGAAAGGAGCCTCCCCACGCTCTCGTGTGGTGGATACTCCTTTGTTATTAAAAGGGAAAACACAAGGCTCATGCAGTAGTCTGACAGCACGTGACCTCTCTCTACGTGCTGACCCAGAGCTGTCTTTAAAATTTACCTTTCCCATGGGGGGGACATGGGATCCGGTCAGTTTGCCTGGCACCAGAGCTTCACGGAAGCCAAGGGCCAATGGTTTAGGCCACTCCACAAGAAGGACTGGAGTAAGGAGGTCTGCTCTCTTACATGGCCTGTTGCTCCATAACTAGGAGAAAGATAATTTTTCTCCCTCAATCATGTCTAAAGGCGATGACAGGCTATACTTGTCCTCAATTATCCCTGAGCAGGACAACTCTGAGACAAGCTGCCTCCTCCCAAACCTGGTGGACTCCCAGGGGCTGCTGGCCTCTGGGTCGCCAGAGGAGGCGCTGCGGCCACCCAGGCCAAAAACTGCCAAAAGTCCCAGTTTGTTGGCTGAAAGAAACAGACTGATGGCGGCAGGCCTGCCAAGAAATGTGGTATTAACCATACAAAATGCTCGTGCAGGGCCAACACAATCTTTATACGCTCAAAAGTGGCGTATCTTCGAGGTCTGGTACTTAGAAAGAAATATTACTTCTTATGCATGCAACCTGGTCCAACTTCTGACTTTCCTCCAGGATCTCCTGGAGAAAGGTCGTTCTCATTCAACGATTAAAGTCTTCCTTTCAGCTATTTCTGCCTGTCATGAAGGCTTGGGAGACGGGACATCTGGAGCACACCCAATCATAATAAGATTTATGAAGGGTGTTCTTCGGTCCAAACCACCCAACAGGATCCTGACTCCTGGTTGGGACCTCGGTTTGGTCTTGGGGGCTCTATGCGACCCCCCATTCGAGCCATTGAGTGAGATTACGATAGATTTGTTATCTTATAAAATGGCCTTACTCCTGGCGCTTTGCTCGGCGAAACGCGTGGGTGACCACGCATTTTCTGTACATCCAATGTGTACCAGATTCGCCCCAGACGGGTCAAAGGTCACGCTGAGGCCTAATCCCGCATACACTCCCAAGGTTTGGACCTTAAATTATAGGAGTCTAGACTTTGATCTCTCCTCCTTTCCACCATTAAAAGGGCCTACAGTAGCAAAGGTTATCAGACACCCTCTGGAGTGCATGCTCACTCCACTAGGGGCCTAGCTACTTCCTGGTCATTGTTCAAGGGTGTACCAGTCGCAGACATCTGTGCTGCTGCGAATTGGACCTCATTAAATACTTTTGCAAAGCATTACAGTTTGGATGTTACTGCTGGCGACGTCACTCAGGCTATCCTTTCTAATACACAATAGAAAGCAGCCTTGGGATGCCTGCTGGTCCTAGGCAGACGTTCACTCTAGCAGGCATTTCACTGAGCATTTCAAGGGCGTGAATGGATTACGTTCCCATAGCAAGTATGTTGCACCGAGAGAACGTGACTGAAAGGGAACTGAAAGTTATGCACCATAACTCATGTTCCCTGAAGGAAGGGAACAAGGTGCAATATAACTGGCCCTTTTCAATGCTGAAAGCTCGGTGAAGTGCACTTTTCAGAGGAAGATGTAGGGACGCACGCCGCTTAAGTAGCCAGAGGGCGGGGGCTCTGGCGCGGCAGTGACGCCCCTAGCCGTAAAGGCGTGAGTATATTCCTTCAGGTAATCGCGCGGGGGCGCAATTCCCATAGCAAGTATGTTACACCTCGTTCCCTTCCTTCAAGGAACATGAGTTATGGTGCATAACGTTCAGATTTGTTTGTTCACATCTTTTAACAAGAAAGCCATAATGTTCCCTAACAGGAGACCGCAACGAGAGGCTAGGCTTCCAAATACTACGCGTGCTACAAGATAATAGTGCCGTGCTGAAGGAAGGGAACGAGGTGCAACATACTTGCTATGGGAATTGCGCCCCCGCGCGGTTACCTGAAGGAATACATTCACGCCTTTTTTTACGGCAGGGTGCGTCACCCCGCGCCAGATACCGCCTTCTAGGTACTTAAGCGACTGACACCCCTCCAACTTTCTCCAAAATTGCACTTCACTGAGCTTTCAGCATTGAAAAGGGCCAGCTATGTTGCACCTCATTCCCTTCCTTCAGGGAACATGAGTTATGGTGCATAACTTTCAGTTCCCTTTCAGTTTGGTCTCTCGGTGCAACATACTTGCTATGGGAACGTAATTCATTCACGCCCTTGAAATGCTCAGTAAAATGCCTGTTAGTGTAAACATCTGCCTCTGACCAGAAGGCCTCTCAAAGCTACTTTCTATTGTGTATTAGAAAGAACAGCCTGAGTGACATCACACGTAGTAACATCCAAACTGTAGTACTTTGCAAAAGTGTTAAATGAGCTCCAGTTCGCAGCAACGCAAACGTCTGCAACTAGCACTCCCTTGAACAATGACCAGGAAGTGGCCAAGCCCCTAGTTGAGTGAGCATGCACTCCAAGGGTCACTTGTTGACCTTTGCTACTGTACACCCTTTTAATGGCCTCCGTCACCCAATGTGAGAGGCGCTGTCTTGATAGGGCCTTTCCTGTAGCAAGTGCGGCAAAGCAGATGAACAGTTGGTTTGTTTCCCTCCATTCGGCTGTTCTCTGTATGTAAGAGCATAAAGCTCTCACAGGGCAGAAAGCCTTTAGTCTCTCCTGTTCCTGAGTAAGGACAGGGTCAGGTGGGAAGGAGGAGAGGTCAAAGTCTAGACTCCTATGGTTGAAGGTCAAGACCTTGAGAGTATAGCAAGATTAGGCCTCAGGGTGACCTTTGACCCGTCAGGGGCGAATCTGGTACATAACGGATGTACAGATAGAACGTGGAGGTCACCCACGCATTTCGCCGAGCAAAGAGCCAAAAGAAGAACAGTTTTATAAGATAGAAGGTCTATCTTAATGTCACCCAAAAACTCGAATAGCAGGTCGCAAAGAGCCCCCAAGACCAGGCCCAGATCCCAACCAGGGGTCAAGGTCCTGCTGGGCGGCTTGGTCCGAAGCACACCTTTCATATATCTCATTATGATTGGATATGCTCCAGGAGTCGTGTGTCCCCAGCCCTCGTGACAAGCAGAGATAGCTGTAAGGAACACTTTAATCGTTGAATAAGAACAACCCTTTTCCAGTAAATCCTGAAGGAAAGTTAGTAGTTGAGCCAAGTCGCAAGCGTAAGAAATAATATTTCTTTCTGAGCACCAGGCTTCGAAGATGCGCCACTTCTGTGCGTATAGAGACTGTGTTGACCCGGCACGGGTATCTTGTGTGGTTTTCACCACATTCTCTGGTAGGCCCGAAGCCATCAGCTTGTCTTTTTCAGCTAACAAGCTGGAATTAATTCCAGATCCTGGCCTAAACGGCTGGACTGCGACTTCCTGTTTGAGTCTTTGAGGGTCAACCAGGTTGGGGAGGAGACATCCACGTTGATGTGTTAACAGACTGCACTGATAGTTTTCTCGAAGACAGATTAAGTCTATTAATTTTATTAGATTGAGTCAGAACAGGAAAGCTATTATTTCCCTCCAAAATAGGATTTATTGGATTGAGAGGCTGCTGTTTTTGTAAACGAACAGGTCTCCTAACTCCAATTGGTGTCTCACCCAGTGGGATACTGTTGTTTTGGTAGTAAGTCTGATGCAGCTCTGTGAGGAAAGTCACGTGCTGTTTGTTTACCGCTCAAGCGTTGCATGTCCTTTATGAATAATAAAGGGGAAGCTGCAACATGTAAAACGCGGAAACGGTCCTTTGTGGCCGGCAGACTTAAAGCTGGGGCAAAGCTCCGCGCTCGAGCCGCGCCACGCGCGTGTGCTGTGCGTGGGGGGTTCACAGCAGAGCTCAGTGTGAAGCAGCGTGTGGCTCCAACGTTTTCGCTCCAAATACTTGATGTCATTTGAGCAGAAGCAGGGCGGAGCGTTTAGCTACGGGACAAATTGAGGTCGCTGATTGGTCATTTGCTGACAGCCTACTGATTTGATTGACAGGTCGGGTCTGAGAAGAATGTCGGGTCTGAGAAGAAAAGGCAGAGGGCTGTGCAGCTTTGTTCTGTGTTTATATGTTAATAAAAAAGTCCTAAAAATTAAAATTAAAACAGGGAGCGCTGGTCCTTCAACCCACACAGCAGACAAGCACACCAGGAAATGTTTAGAACCTGCGCATCCACGTTGGACATGAGTTTAGTTCACTCGTGACAAGTTCATTCATTCCTCCTCATCGGAGGAGGAAGTGAATGGTGACCGCTTCAAGCGATCACTTGACTTTTGGCAAAAAAACAAAAGAAAAGGCCCGATCAGCGATGAAGAAGAGGAATTTAATTCATTTGTGTGTCATACAAAACAGTCCGCCACCAGGGCAGTTTATTGTGAGACACCGCGCAAGCGTGTGCGGTCATAAAAAAAGAGCTTTGCGCGTTCGCGCAAAGGCTTGTGCAAGCGGCGCTCGCACGGCGCACACACAGCGGGGCGAGCTCTGCCCCAGCCTTTAAGATGATTTGTTGATAAGGAGCATAGTTTCCTTTCAAAATCAGGAGGAAAATTCTGGTTCAACTCCGATCCTTTTAAACACACAGTAATGTAATCACAGCCACTGTTTTGAGGGTGTGAAAGTTGTGTCTGCCTTGGAGCATCCGACGTGCTCTCCTGTGGTGCGAACATGTCACGTGTTCGTCTGGTTAGTGTATTAGCCGGCCCCTTGTTCACAATGGGGCGGGGGCTGGAACGCGTACCCTTTCCCACCTGTCTTTGCAAAAGGTGGAGGGTCTGTTCGCAGACGCCTCTGGGTCTGTCTTCTGGAGACAGGTCCTGAGGCACCCTGCTGGGGCTTATTGAAAAGGCTGGCACCCCATGAGCCGTGAGGGAAGGGGATGTGGCCCCCCTTTATGACGGCCGACGGGCCAGAAAGGCCCGTACTGTTGACATTATTTGTGTTGGTGGTGTTGTTGTTGTTTTTTTCAATAAAACAGGGATGTGCTGTTCTATGAGTTTTATTTGTGCTTACGTGCAACGACATACATGATTTGATGTCCCTCACAGCAGGGAGAACATGGTTTGTACATGCAACAGAATTATCAACCATTTGTACTTTGCTA
This sequence comes from Garcialebias charrua, assembly GCA_038048925.1. Lineage (NCBI taxonomy): Eukaryota > Metazoa > Chordata > Actinopteri > Cyprinodontiformes > Rivulidae > Garcialebias > Garcialebias charrua. Next base: position 45,106 of record JBBPBX010005431.1, read on the forward strand.
CAAATAAAGTCTGAACAAGGTGCGAACACCCCGTTACCACGTGGGCAGGAGGTCGTATGAAATGTAAACGTGGACCTGGTTCGTCAGGCACGTTTTTGACAAGTGTCCCGGCTCGCCGAGGAGGCCCTATGCCTGCTCGCTTGGCGTGGGATGAACCTATTTTTGCTACATGCGTGCTCGGAGCGAGGTAGGCTCGGCGGGGGGTCTCTGCCGAGGTTCCTCCTCGTATGCTGTCCGCTTCTGCGGTGGCTCACGCGTTGTCGAGCGGTGCCGCGGCTGTGCAGGTCTGCCTCCAGCAGGCTCTCTGGGGGGGGCGAAACTCTGACGAAGAATGCCCACTCTGAGAGCTTCAGCCTGCCAGCGCCTTTGGTCCAGCTTGGTCTGGATTCGCTCCAAAGTCTGGCCAAAAAGTCACTCTGCCTCTATCGAGTGGTGAAGAAAAGGCACCTTTTGTCCCTCCGGTAAATCCGTCAGCTTCATCCACAGGTGGCGGATCGGGATGACCACTTCCGCCATACCTCTGCCCTGAGCCACAGCAGCCGTCCCCATCATACGGAGAACGAAGTCTGTCGCTCTGCGGGCTTCGGCCAGTAAGTCGGCAACTATGGCAAGCCCTTTTAACATTAAATCGGATTCACGGCACTTACATTCCAGATATCTGAAATTGAATTATGACTAGTCATAATAGCTATTTAAGATATCTTGAATTACATTCTGACTAGTCAAAATTCCTATTTGAGATATCTCTAATTACATTCTGACTAGTCAAAATGACGTCTGGAGGATTCAATTTAAGATATCTTGAAATGAATTTTGACTAGTCATAAATACAATTCTAGATATCTCTAAGTTAATTTTGACTAGTCATAATTTGCTTTCAAGATATCTTGATTTTAGTTCTGACTAGTCATAATTACAATTAAAGATATCTTAAATTACGTCATCATTTAAGATATCTTAAATGTATTTTTAGATATCTGAAATTGATTTATGACTAGTCAAAATGTAATTCAAGATATCTTAAATAACTATTATGACTAGTCATAAATCAATTTCAGATATCTAGAACTGTACTTATGACTAGTCAAATACCTTTTAAGATATCTTTAAATGAATTCAAGATATCTTAAATATTTTATCATGTGGACGGTGTTTCTATTTAAGATATCTAGAATTCACATTATGACTAGTCATAATTATGTACAAGATATCTTCAATTAAAATTTTGACTAGTCACAATGACACAATTTTACGCAGGCGGAAATAGGTCCACTAAATATTGTCAGGAGGACCCATGTCAGGTCTGTCCAACACAATGCCTGCTATGTTTTTAACACGGTTTGTAGCTTAGCAGCTCGTGCTCGACATGAATTAAAAACACGGATGATTTATTGTTTGCAACAAGAAGACTTTTTACAACAAGAAGACTTTTTAAAACCGACATCTTTTTCACTACAACAGGAAGTAGCAGACACACAGCTTTCAAGGTAAGAAAAAACGTAGCTTAGCGAGCTAACTGTTAGCTCCAGCTGCAACATACAAACAGCGTAAAAAAGCCCAATTTAATGTGATACATTATTTGGAATATTAGAGACAGATATGATATAAAAATGTATATTGTATTTTTTATGAGGTTCCATTAGTGCCAAAAATATGTTTGTGTCCATGTAATGTTCAAATGCTTTATTCTTAACAGAAATAGATACATCACTAAAAGAGAACAAAGTTGCACTTTGCAGGTTTTGTTACTTTCCATCACTCTGTGTGTGTGTAGCGTGCTGTGTACAGTATACTGTATAAACGATGTGTTAAGTGAATCAATATATACAGTCTATTACTTGTTTAAAGCTAAATATGTTATAACAAGTATTAATATATACAGTGTATATATATATGTGTATATATATATATGTATATGTATATTTATATATATATGTATATATATATATGTATATATATATATATATATATATATGTATATATATATATATATATATATATATGTATATATATATATATTATATATATATATATATATACAAGCCCAAAACCAGAAAAGTTGGCACGTTGTGCAAATCGCAAATAAAAACAGAATACAATGACTTGCAAATCTTTTTCAACCCATATTCAACTGAATAGAATGCAAAGACAATATATTTAATGTTCGAACGGAGAAACTTTATTTTGTTTTGCAAATAACCATTAACTTAGAATTCAATGGCAGCAACACATTGCAAAAAAGTTGGCACAGGGACATATTTACCACTGTGTTACATCGCCTTTCCTTTTAACAACACTCAGTAAACGTTTGGGAACTGAGGAGACCAATTTTTGAAGCTTTTCAGGTGGAATTCTTCCCCATTCTTGCTTGATGTACAGCTTAAGTTGTTCAACAGTCCGGGGTCTCCGTTGTCGTATTTTACGTTTCATAATGCGCCACACATTTTCAATGGGGGACAGGTCTGGACTGCAGGCAGGCCAGGGGAGGACCCGCACTCTTTTGCTACGAAGCCACGCTGTTGTAACACGTGCAGAATGTGGCTTGGCATTGTCTTGCTGAAATAAGCTGGGGCGTCCATGAAAAAGACGTCGCTTGGATGGCAGCATATGTTGCTCCAAAACCTGTATGTACCTTTCAGCATTAATGGTGCCTTCACAGATGTGTAAGTTACCCATGCCTTGGGCACTAATGCACCCCCATACCATCACAGATGCTGGCTTTTGAACTTTGCGCCTATAACAGTCCTGATGGTTCTTTTCCTCTTTGGTCCGTAAGACACGACGTCCACAGTTTCCAAAGACAATTTGAAATGTGGACTCATCAGACCACAGAACACTTTTCCACTTTGCATCAGTCCATCTCAGATGAGCTCGGGCCCAGCAAAGCCGGCGGCGTTTCTGGATCTTGTTGATGAATGGCTTTTGCTTTGCATAGTAGAGCTTTAACTTGCACTTACAGATGTAGCGACGAACTGTAGTTACTGACAGTGGTTTTCTGAAGTATTCCTGAGCCCATGTGGTGATATCTTTTACACACTGATGTCGGTTTTTGATGCAGTACCGCCTGAGGGATCGAAGGTCACGGGCATTCAATGTTGGTTTTCGGCCTTGCCCCTTACGTGTAGTGATTTCTCCAGATTCTCTGAACCTTTTGATGATATTACGGACCGTAGATGGTGAAATTCCTAAATTCCTTGCAATAGCTCGTTGAGAAAAGTTGTTCTTGAACTGTTCGACAATTTGCCCACGCATTTGTTCACAGAGTGGTGACCCTCGCCCCATCCTTCTATGTGGATGACTGAGCATGTCAAGGAAGCTGCTTTTATACCCAATCATGGCACCCACCTGTTCCCAATTTGCATGTTCACCTGTGGGATATTCCAAATAAGTGTTTGATGAGCATTCCTCAAATTTCTCTGTCTTCTTTGTCACTTGTGCCAGCTTTTTTGAAACATGTTGCAGGCATCAAATTCCAAATGAGCTAATAATTGCAAAAAATAACAAAGTTTACCAGTTCGAACGTTAAGTATGTGGTCTTTGCAGTGTGTTCAATTGAATATAGGTTGAAAAAGATTTGCAAGTCATTGTATTCTGTTTTTATTTGCGATTTCCACAACGTGCCAACTTTTCTGGTTTTGGGCTTGTATATATATATATATGTATATATATATGTATATATATATATATGTATATATATATATATATATATATATATATATATATATATATATATATATATATGTATATATATGTATATATATATATGTATATATATATATATATATATATATATGTATATATATATATATATATATATATATATATATATATATATATATATATATATATATATATATATATATATATATATATATATATATATATATATATATATATATATATATATATATATATATATATATATATATATATATATATATATATATATATATATATATATATATATATATATATATATATATATATATATATATATATATATATATATATATATATATATATATATATATATATATATATATATATATTATATATATATATATATATATATATATATATATATATATATATATATATATATATATATATATATATATATATATATACAGAAAAAGCTGATTTCTTAGATTATTTCTGTAGTTTTGCAGCTGATAAAGGAATTGTAACAACTTCTTTTTTTTTTAAAGCTGCCAAATGTTCCTCCTGCACTGGCCTGAACTCGAGATTTACAAAGATAATAATAATAATAATAATAAACTTTATTTGTATAGCACCTTCCTACAATGCCTTGCATTGACCAAGGTGCTTAACAGGATAAAAAGATGAATAAACTGGAACAATAAATCAATGAAAATAGAATAGGAAACAACAGCAATAAAAGAAGGCAATGGAAATAAAAAATGCTACATACTAAAATAACACTAAAATAACACAAGTGTAGTAATATAGGATGAGGTCAGTTTAATGACTTACCTATATTTTAGATGTATAAATTGGCAGGGTTTAGACTGACACAAAAATACATCATTAATTAAACGAGTTCTCTCTTTTTCAGCTTAATACCAATAATTCTATACCTTGACCAGATGTAATTCACAGGAAACGTTAAACTTATGTTGGCACAGCAGGACTGGACCATTTATTTAACATAATTGTAAATTACATCACACATTTGTACATGATTGGTTGATTATTTTTCCTATAATTAACTTCAGCACAGATGAAATATAGGAACAACAGAACAAGTGAAAGATGATATTTTACTCATTTCTGCAGGTACATTAACTTAGTTTCTGGCTTAGGAAGATAAAGGTTTAGGAGGAAGTAAATGGAGGAAAAGAAGTTAGGGAGTTATCTTGATGTGTTTAACCAGAAGCATGGCAGCTCTCCGGCTGAACTCGGCTACACGTTGGTACCCTTGGCAAAGCATTTGACGACTTTTACCTCGTGAAGATGGTCAGTCTCCCTCGGTCCAGTTTGGTCAGTTCGTTTACCATTCTCAGCGTCTCCAGACGTGCGCCTTGACTCGAACCGAAAGTAACGGCAGCTCCTGGTGTTGTTTTCAAGATAAGACGTTCCTTAAAGGAATGTCAATAAAAGAGAGCTTTTTCAGCTGTTGAAGATGACTTATAACTTGGCATGTTATAAGCCTTTAACTGAATGACGTGGTCATTAGCGTGTTGACCAGACGATCATCAATTCTTTGGGGAACCTCATCATGGGTTGAGGACTCAGCAAACTCCGACAGTTCCAGCAAAAGCTTAGAACTTTAAGGAAGGATCTGTGATCAGTGACTTGTTGCTTCCCCATTGGTCCAAACGAACCAGTGGGATGAAGGTCACTCGGATATCAGTTTTTAGAACAGAGAAGAAGTTGTTTAGAATGAAGAGAGAGAAACAGATTGACTGGAGCCAGCTTCATAAAACAACTGATTGAAACTGCATTCTAACTTCTAACAAAACTGATCGAGTTCAGTCTGACATATTAATTCACTTTCACCGTTTGATTCATCATATGAAGAAGTGATCATTATTTTGAAATAACATTGGATTTCCAACTTGAATTAAACAGTTTGAATTAAACAGTCTTTGACTTAACAAACATTGAATTCAATAATGCTTATACAAGTAACACAAGGTTATTCATTAACACAAAAAGAGGAATAAGAGAGTCTCTTATGACTTATTGTGTTTTGATTCAAAATAATGTAATAAAATAGTGTTAATGTCCTTTTTCTGAGAGTATCAGTGAAAAGGTGTCACTGGGAAAGTTCAAGTATCAGAACGGGCATGGTCATGCCCACTACACAAGTAATAAAAGTTACCGGTACACACTGAAAGCTTTTTTGAACAAGTGGAAATAAAAAGGCAATGGAAATAAAAAAATTAAAAAGTAAAAATGTTACATATTAAAATACCAAAAGTAATAAAAGTTACACACTGGAAGCTTATTTGAACAAGTGGAAATAGAAAGGCAATGGAAATAAAAAATGCTACATATTAAAATACCAAAAGTAATAAAAGTTACACACTGAAAGCTTTTTTGAACAAGTGGGTCTTCAGTCTGGTTTTGAACAGAGTCAGATCAGAGGTGGCACGCAGCTCAAGGGGGAGACTGTTCCAGGCTTTAGGGCCGGCAACAGAAAATGACCGGTCTCCCCATTGTTTGTACCTTGAGCGAGGCACCTCCAGCAGGTGTTGACTGGCAGATCGTAAATCTCTGCCGGGCTGATGGGCTTTCAAAAGTTCTGAGATGTAGAGAGGTGCAAGTCCATTCAGAGCTTTGAAAACAAACAGGAGCAGCTTGAACTGTATCCTGAACTGAACCGGGAGCCAGTGTAGAGAGGACAGGACAGGAGTGATGTGTTCATATTTTCGTGTGTTGGTCAAAAAGCGCGCGGCAGAGTTCTGTACAAGCTGTAAACGGGAGATGGAGGATTGATTAATACCAACATACAAAGCATTACAATAGTCAAGTCTGGAGGTCACAAAGGCATGGATGGCCTTCTCCAGATCACCACGGCTGAGAAATGACTTTACTTTGGAGAGCAGTCGGAGCTGAAAGAAGCTGGTCTTGACAACAGAACTGATCTGTTTATCAAACTTTAAGTTGGAGTCAAGCTGCACTCCAAGATTTCTGACCACCGGGTTGAAATGGGGGAGGGGAAAACCAACACTGGGACTGGGAAGGATGTTGTTGGTGTCACCAGGAGCACTAAATAAAATGCATTCAGTTTTATCTGTGTTTAGGTGGAGGAAGTTTTGAGAGAGCCAGTGCTTAATGTCATTTAAGCAGTTGACAAGAGAATGATGACACAGACCAAGAACAAAGGTACAGGTAAATAAATAAAATAAGAATGGAACACATTCTTTTCTGTTATATCATAAATGGTATCAAAAATGCAGGCTCAACCACTATCAGTTAGTATTTGCAAGTTACGTAAAAATCACAAATCACAAATCTGTCCCACAGTGTCCTACCAAATTGCTCATTTACATTTATTTAAGTTTATTTGACATATTTTTATGTTGTAAGGTGATCCATCCTGAACCTGCCAGCAAGGTGGTGGTGCGAAAGCCCAGAACTGTGGGGAAAATATGTCTGCACTTCACGCTTTACAGAGCGTACACAGGTATAACCTGAGTTAATGTTTTTATGCCGGTTTCTTTTGTCAAAACTTATTGTGATTATGTCACTCGTGTGTTTGTAGGACCACGTCCAGATCCCGACATCCTGGCATTGGGAGAAAAACTACACCGGCTGGAGTCTCAAACACTTATCGCTCCTGTCCTAGATGGTCTGTCAACTTTGGAGCTGGTACCATCCAGATTTGGGCCTGTGCCACAGGGTGGACTGGTGTCTTACCAGTGCCCAACTGAGAAGTCCTGCGTAGCATCATTCTGCATCACATGGCTCCAGACTTCTCTGCTCTTCCTTCGATGATGCAGTCTTCCCAACATGTGTTTTGGGCCCACACTCAGCTGCATCTTCAGTCTCTGCAAGTGTCACATGAAATACAGGCCAGAACCAGGGAGCAGTCCAGATGTTCTGCAGGGGTGCAGCTTCGACAACCAAGGCTTACTGCCAGCTGTTTCTGTGTTGCTTTGCAGAGAAAGTGTGGAGGAGTCTGCTGCCATAACTGTAGCAGCTCAGATGGTCAGGGGGTCCACTAAACAATAACTGTTGAACGGGTATGGCGTGATGAGTTGATTGATGATTGGTTGATCAGATTAAGTCTAAACTGGGCATGTTTTACTTCCAACACCTTCATCAATCATCCATTGCTGTTCATCATTCTTTGGTTTATAGCAGGTCGCTTTTGTAAATGAGCCCACAAGGCTCAATGAGATTTACCTGACTAAATAAAGGTTCAATGAATGAAAAATGTGTTTATATCAATGCAGTATCATAAAATGTACAACTCACCTTTTTGTTCCTTTGTATTTTTAATATTCAGTCTCAAGCTGTGTGAATCACTGTAAATACTGTAAATAGTTGTTACTCATGAAAAATACAAAAACGTGCCAATTTCTTTAAAATGAAATTGCATAATTTGGGAAAAATATCTATAATCCACTATAAGTTTATAGTGTACAGTTATAAATTGTTAACTTAAATAGTTTTTTTTTTACTAGATTTGTTGTAAATTATACTTGTTTTCCTTGCAATTCAACTCAATCCACAAATAATAAATAAATAAAAAGTATGCTGCTCAAGTGTGTTTTAATTGAAGAATGTTTAAAATAATTCAAAACTTTTAAATAATAAATTACACAACACTAGAACAGTTTACATACCGATACATGTGACAAGCTTGGATGTTATTTTTTATTTTATAAACTTACTTCACCGGCACCTTAGGATTTTCACCCAAGGACATTCAGTAATTTATACACAGAAAAGGCACTTGGGTTTGTTTACAAGTAAACAGGAGACTGTTCCAACATACAATATAAATTTTATTAACACTTAAGTTAAAAACTAATTCTAATGGAGGCAATAATGATTCTTAAATATTCAGCCAAGGCTGAGGCTTTCCAGTGGTCAGTCAACTAAAATATTTAATGATTGTTCAATGTAACAAGAGCAGAAATTCACCCTCAAGCTGTGATGATGCACAAGATATGAGTGGAACAGAACCTACACAAGACTGGACTGCATTCAACCTGGAACATAAATATGAAATTAAGTAAACAGAAATAAACATGTTTTCCTGATGCATGCTCAATAATCCAGGTGGAAAAATCTAAAAAAGTTAAGTCAGGTCCTGTGGACTCCCCCAGCCAATCTTCTCTCAGGTAAGACGCTGCCTAATTACAGAGACTTGAGCAGGCTGTGGTAAAACATGGTAGGACAGTCTAAGATAAGGTTGTTTTCTTTCCCCACAAGAACAACCAAGAACTGAACAAAAACAACAGATGAAACTCAACCATTTTCCTCACTGTCTAATGCTAACACTTGTGACATTTTCTAACTATTTATTCCAGAACAGCTAGTGCCACTGACTGAAGCCACCCAAAAATGTGCAGGCATCTGTTTGAACAGCTAAGTGACAGCCGCGGGTCCTACGCGTAATTTCTTAATAAAGATATCTAAAAATATCATTATGACTAGTCATAATTACGTTTGAGATATCTTGAATTGTCATTGCGGATGTTTGACACTTTAAATGACGAATCATGTGACGTCATTTCAGATATCTTTAATTACATTTTGACTAGTCAAAATTCATTTTAAGATATCTTGAACTGCTATTCTGACTAATCAGAATGTAAATACAGATATCTTAAATTAACATTCTGACTAGTCAAAATGTAATTGTGACTAGTCAAAACTCATTTTTAGATATCTAGAATGTAATTACGGATAGTCAGACTTCACAATTTAATGTTAAAATGGCTTGCCATAAGCAGCAGCTTGCTTATCCGAGGTTTCCTGCATTTGTTGGAGTTTTTCTGCGAGGTAAGCCTGCATCATCGCGGACGCGTTCATGGCGCGCGCCGCGAGTCCTTGAGCTCTGTAGCACTTCTCGAGAAAAGACGCTGAGGCTCTACAGGCTTTGCTGGGGAGAGTTGGTTATGTTCCTGATGACTTGGGAGCTAGGTGGGATGCTAGCGTGTCCTCAATCTGAGGCGCGTTGGCTAATCCCACCTGATCCATGCCTTCCACATTGAGGAATTGCGAGAGAGGAAGGAGATTGGGTGCTCGTGACTGAGGCCAGGTGAGGGTTAGTTCCGTGAGGAAGTCTGGGAACACGGGCATCCTTTGCCTCGTGACTGCCTGCTGTTTTGAATAAAAATACTGTAGTTCCCCGCCAGCCTCGTAACCTGTTGGCGAGGCGGGGGTTCCGGCCAGGGGACGTTCAGCGCGTCCGCTGCTCTGTGGCACAGGTCGAACAGGGCCGGGATGGAGAAGTCCGTTTCAGGGAGCACAGGTACCGGGGTCCTGGAGAGGTCCTCTCCCGGATCCTCGATTTTGAGTTCTGGTTCCTCCACTGAAAATTCGCCCGAGGCTGAGATGGAGATCTCGTCTTCATTCATCATGCCCTTGGTGTCAAACTCGACTGATATGTCCCCCATGGGAGCAAGCGGGTCAGGGTTGTCGCCCCATTCGATGCGCGTCCTGTCGTGTAGAGCCACGTGTTCGAGCTCCGGGGTCGGAATGAGGGCCTCCGTGGTGTCTGGGTCCTGTGGACCCGCTGAGCCTCCCATGGCCTTAGCCACGAGATCCACCCGGTGCCGCAACACCGCATCCAGCATCTGGCTGCAGTGTGGGCAAGAATCGGGCACTTCCAGAGCTTGTCTTGCACGAAATATACCCAGGCAGACTGGACAGGCCTCATGGGTGTCCGTTGCTGCGAGGGAAAAACCATAGCCACTAGGACAAGCGAGCGAGGTTGGGCTCGCCGTCCCGCTGGTTTTCCTTTGAAGTTTAGACTTTCGCCTTCCTTTCTCCGGAGGCATGTCCGAGATAAGGCGAGTGAGACCTTCCAGAATCCTTTTTCTTCTTTGTACGAGTGTCTCCTCCGTCGTGTCGCTTTCGCTGGCTAGCCCGCTAGGATGTTAGCCGGGGTAGCGGTTGTGGCGCAGTTATAACGCCGTTGAGCGAAGCAACCATAGCAATTCCCATAGCAAGTATGTTGCACCGAGAGACCAAACTGAAAGGGAACCCACGCATGCATGGAGAGAACATGCTAACTCTACCCAGAAAGGCCCTTGGACCGGGATTTGAACGGCAACCTTCTCGCTGAGAGGCAGCAGCTATACCAGTTAGACCTTGCTCAAGAGCCCAGAGTGGAGCAAATGAGGGTGGAAGCAAGTGTGTGGCAAGTTATTTTTTAATATCACCCATTCAAATTTAACAAAGTTAATTAACTGCTAAATCACCCTTCCAGTGTCAACCTTTAGGAGTTTTACCACTAACAATAAACTTGTCCATTATGAAGGTTGCTGTTATAAATGACAATTTATAAACTTTATTGTTGCTAAAAAAATACTTGAACATTAAAAACCACATGATTGGTAATAATACAGGCAAACCACCTGTTATAGAGAAGGCAGCATTTATATTTCATAATTATTTTTACGCCGTATGTCCTTCCTGACGTAACCTTCTGTGTGAAGCAGAGAGCAGCTATCTAGGGCTCCCGGAGGAACAGATGGTGGGGGTTAAGGGCCTTGCTCAAGGGCCCAGAGTGGAGGAAATGAGGGTGGAAGCTGGTGTGTTTTACCATTCCCACTCACATGCTGATGTTGTCAGTACCGGGAGCTGAACCGGCGATCTTCCGATCACAGGCCCACATTCTCTAACCTCTGCGCCATCACTCCTACAATAATGACTGAATACAGTGTAGGATTTAAATTTGCAGATATTTATGATGAACTACAAAAACCTAAAACTGACCCCTTCACAGAGACAACATTTGGAGGATTTTGGAAATTTTTTTTTTTTTAAATCACACGTTAAACAGACACACCATTGTTATAGTTTTGTTCAAATATGCCTATTGTAGTATCCTGATGCATGTTCTATAATCCAGGTAGGATAAAAAAGTTAAGTCTGATACTCTGGACATTTATACAATGTTTTGTTTTTTGAACCCGTCCAGAGGACCCTCTCCAGCTAATAAACTGTAGCACAGGGGTCACCAACCTTTTTGAGACTGAGAGCTAGTTCAGTGGGACAAATTTGCATGGCTTAACTGTAATTATAGTATTAATAATAATACATTTACACAAGTGAATACAGTACTTGACTGCCTGATCACATCTGATCAGTATTATTAAAGACTCCACACAATGATTATCAGTAAGGATTTAGCTTAATAAATATGATAAATTATTATTGATAATCAGTGATTAGAACCCTCAATCGAGAACTTGAATCCTCAGTTTGAATCTTTTTGGGCTCATCTGTACGACTGTAAATTGTAGCTGTGACTGGGAGTGTGGCTGGTTTTTTGTCTCTTTGTCTGTCTCTCTGATGGACTGGAGACCTGTCCTGTGTGTCCCCTGCCTTCTCACAAAAACAGCTGAGATTGGTTCCAGTCCTAAACAAGGGGGGCATAACAGATGACTTATTAACTGATCTTTAAACATAAAACACTATTTATTTTATGTTAAACTCAATCTGTAACATTTGAAATTCATTGTTTTATAACTATTTTATTAACTAATTATTGGATTTGGTACCTGGATGAAATATAAGTGATGGTATTAAAATGTTTACTGACTAACTTTATCAAGTTTTATGCTAAGAGTTAATGCTTTAATATTGTTTTATTAATTTGAGTGTCATAATGATTACTTTTACTTGTGCCAGGTTGACTGTGAGATGCTGTTGTGTAGGCTTTGTTTTGATAACTGCCAAGTTGTTTGGGAGAAAGAGACTGGCCCGTCTTTCTTCCCACAAAGGCCTGCAGTTTCTAGAAGGGAGTGAGGCACACCCATGCATCTCACAGCCAAGTAGAATTGTTGATGTAAGATAAAGATGAAATGCAGTTTTCAGTTAAGGGCAAACTGACCCGTGCCTAGCACCACTTTACTCTGAAAAACAAGTTTGAGTGAAGTCATTCACTCCACAAGGTATAAAATGAAAGGGTGATCAGATGAACATTTGAAGTCTGCTGAGAGCCTCCAATCCAGGCGTCTAGCTGTGGCTGATGTGAATTGTCACCTGAGTCGTGCGACTTCCCGACTGTGTCAAGGTGAGGGATTCTTGTAACATCAATGCCTAAGTGTGTGTATTTAAGTTTTACTGTAGCGAGATTAAACAGACACTTTGATCTTAGCAGGAAAACTGTTTGTGTGTTTGAACATGTATGTTTTTACTTTTTCTGTCACGGACTTCTTTAATAAATTATCATTATTTTTAATTAAGTCTATGTGTGAGTTTTTCTAAACCAGTGTATGTGCCTACCCTTCACAAACTTGACCATTGATTTAAAACATGATAAAACATTAACCATTTGGGTTGATCTGAAATATCATAAAACATTTGGCATCACTTCGCAGGATTGATGAAGGGATACACACGGTGCCGTTTAGAAAAAAAGGAAAAAAGTGCGTCTTAAACTGTGGAAGCTGGAAGTAGATGTGAGTCCTATTTCAGCTTGAAGCGGGTGAGAGTCCCGTATGTTTTGGAAGCAGGTGGGATTCCCGTTGATTTGGGAGCTGATGGAGGTGTGATTCCCCTGTCAGCAATTTATGTCCTGTCGTGTTTCTGACCAGCGTTTTGGGGAATGCCCTAAAGCAGTGTTCAGAAAACACAGATGTGTAACAACTGCCAAAGCAAGCAACCTTAAAGAGAAGGAAAAAGAGCAGAAAGTAACAGAAGATTTTGCGCCAGGGTTGGGAAACCCTCGTTGTCTATCTGAAAAGTAACCAAAGTATTTTTGCCAGGGTGGGAAAACCCTTGATCAGTAGTTTTATAATAACAGATAGGAATGAAGATTTTGTACCAGGGTGTAGAAACCCTCGTTGATCAACTGTGAGTTTTGCCTGAGGGAGTTTTGAAACAATTCATTAAGCCCTGAAAAAGTCAGGTGATTTATTTTGATAGCCTTATCAGTTGAAGTTAAAAAGTCTGGTGTTTTTTTTTTGACAGCCCAGTTGAAGTAAAAAAAAAAGGAGCAAACGCTTTTCTGTGTGTTTCTGCAGCTACGTGTGGGAGGTTGCTACGAGAAGCAGGACAGCCCAGATGAATTGTTTATGGGTACTGCTATGTGCACAGTTTTAAAAAAAAAAGGAGAGTGGTGGAGCTCGTTGAAGCAGATACTTACGAATGGGAGGAGTAGGTCAGGAAGTTGTCCAGAAATTTGATGTGTGAAAAAATAAGCAGGAGTGAATCGTAGGTCAGGAGTAAAAATTGAAGTGGAAAAGGGTGAAAAAAAAAAAATTAATAGACTGAAAAAGAGAAAAAAAGAGTGTTTGCAAGTTTTTTAATGATGAAGGAAGAGGTATGAGTGCACCGTAGTGTGTGTCTCATCTGTCATGAGTAATGTGTGTGAGCGGAGCTGCAGCAGTGACCTAGCTCCCTCTGTCCGGGTGTGTGTGTGAGCAGTAGCGGGGTGTGACGGCCCCTGTCTCATCTGTTATGTGTAAAAGGTGCAGCGACGCATGTGTGTGTGTATGCCTGTGAAAAAGATTTGCAGCCATGTGTGGGAGGTTAACGGAGCTTGTTGAGACAGAGTGGATTCGGGCAGAACCATGTGACGGCTTTGCAAGTTAGAGGTTTGTAACTTGTCCAAAAGATTGAGGTGTATTTGGAAGAACAGAGAGGAGACGGCAGAAGATGTGAAAGAACAGAGAGAGAGAGAGAGACAGAGAGAGTGAGGAGCAGATGGAGAGGTTAAAATGTGCTGGTGGTGTTCTAAGCAGGCTGCGAGAGATATTTTTGTTTTTCTTTTTATGCAACGTCTGCCTTATTTCCAGAACAGGGAGGAAACGTCAGCTCTGAGGAGGCAGCGTGTGGTTCGTGGGCCGGGAAGGGTCAGTTGAAGTTTGGTTTTCATGCTTATTTTTAATTTTAAAAAAAAAGAAGAGGGTTTTTAAGTTTTTTTTTCCTTCCTCCTCTCTCCGAGTTTAAAGAATGAACCTTTCATCTAAAAAGATTACTAATCCCTGTCTTTCTATCTCAAAGCATTTGTTTTTTCCACAGCTTTGTGTCTCGTGGTTTGTACCGTATTTTCCGGTGTATAGGTCGCACCTTTTTATGGTTTTTTCAAGGCCTGCGACCTATACACCGGTGCGACCTATTTATGGATTTTTTTTCATATTTTTAGACCAATTATTGGCTGAGTTATGGCCCTTTTTCCCTGTTGCATAAAATGGTGCAGTACCAGTTTCGGCCACCAGGGGGCAGTGCACGTGCAGTACCAGTTTCGGCCACCAGGGGGCAGTGCAAGTGCTGTACCCGCTAGGGGCATGAGTACGGTACACCAATCCAAGAAGAAGAAGTACCATAGACCGTTTCCAGCTCCTGTGCAAGTAGCGAGGACCTTCTTCTCCTGTGCCCGAAAAAACGCTCCTCTGCTCGGACTGATTCTGTCTGCCTCGGGGCTGGATGTAGCTTGTTAGCTCTGTTTGTTTGCTGTTTGTCAGCAAGATAAGTCAAGAACCACTGAGCGGATTTTTCTGAAACTTACAGAATGGAATGGAATTATAGTGTGGACGTTTACAAGTGAGTACCTTTATTAGATGTTTGAGATAAAAAAATAAAAAAACGATCTTTTTGTAGCATGTAGCTTCTAGTGTTAGCTTCTGTATTTGTTATAAATAACTTCGAATCCACTCGGTGTATATTTACTGTATTTCTGCTTACAGAGTAATTATAACACTCCAATGTACTTAACTATGTCCTGGATGAATCATTTGAGATGAGATTCGATTTTTATTCGTGTCAGAGGCGGACTGGTCTCGTGTTGGCCTTCGTTTTATGTCTGTGTACTTCTGTTAAAGCTGCAGTATGTAGCTTTTTTTATGAACATATTTCTTCACTCTGTCACTACCTCCTGACAGACTGATGTTAGCCAGGTAATCTCTGAAAATTTTTAAAAAAAATATTGTCCCCTTGCTTCTCCAGGTGGTAAATAAGCATTTCTAAAAAGAAAAGGTGACCCGCCATTTTCCAGCCAATAAAAACAGAGTTTGTAACCAGCCAATAAAAACAGAGCTTGAATTTGAATCAGCCAATAAAAACAGAGCTTGAATTTGAAATTCAACAGACCACAAGGGGGCAGAGCCACATATGGCTCTGAGGGGGAGGGATCAGAATGCTTTGCTTGTTGAAAATTTTTCTAACTGCTGCAGTTCTACAGAAACTGCATACTGAACCTTTAACGTCATAAATAGCTTCAAAACCACTCGGTGTATATTTATTCTGCCTAGAGAGTGCAATTATAGGAGCTTTAATGTACGTTACTATGGTCTCGAGAAAACATTTGACCTAAAATTCGATTTTTTATTCATTTTCTGAGAGACGGACTCCTCTCGTTTTTAGCTTTGTTAGCTTCTGGCAGACATTAGCAGCAGAGCTAAACACTCGGTCCATATTGCCGGGTTGACTCAGCGGTCACGCGGTGCGTCAGCGGTGGATGACGCGTTACGTCGGCGGTGACGTAGGTGCGACCTATACACCGGTGCGACCTATTTATGGATTTTTCCAGTTTATTGATAAATATTGGACACTGCGACCTATACAACGGTGCGACCAATACACCGGAAAATACGGTACTCATCGTCTGTCTGCTGGGACAACAGAGGTAGGCCCTGAGGATGACCGACTCAGGAGAGAGGCGCCTGAGGGTGGTATCTGGTGTCTGATGTCTGTTGGGTCATCGCTTCATCTGTGTCACGGTGCTGCTGCTGATGACCCCCACCTCTTCGACACCAAGACATGTCCTGAAAGGAGGACAGTTGGGGGTCTTTGCCACAAGATGAACCATGTTGAAAAGACCAGACGGCTTCGAGTGTCCTGTGGGTCGGTCCTGCTGGTGACGAGTGTGAGCTGAGGTGTCCAGCAGAGTGTGACATTCCAGTACTCAACCTTATTGCAACTTTAAGGTCTGCCTAGCGAGAAGATATGAATGAATAAAGACTGCTAAAAGGAGTGCTTGCCAATCTTTCACGTGCTTCGAATAAAACTACATGTAAAATTGCAGGTGTTACATGTCAGCAAGCTGTTCCAGAGGGTGGAGCCATGAAGGACCTTCTTGAGTGGTGAACATTTCTGATGCTCATTGAGTTTTTTATTTTTATTTTATTTTATTTTACCTGAAGTGATGAAATCTGAAATGATGAAATGTGATTTGTTTTTAAGACTAAATGATGATTAATTTGAGATGGCATGCACATGTACAGATATGTGCTGCAAACAGGAATAGGTTTTATCTGGACAGTAAAATCGTCCTTAAAAAATAACTAGGTGCCTTTTTAAAGGATGAATGTGTTGTACACTCGGAGTTGGAGCAGCAAGACTTATTGATTAACTAATTACTGTTTACCCGCCTGATTGAGGAACGGTGGCATTTTTGCACGTTTCCTACAGGTCTCACTCTGGATCCTTTCAAAAATGCGCATTGAACAGGGTCTACGGTGACAACACTAATGATTGGTGAACAGATTAAGAAGTATTAATGTTTTTCTGACTAAATCTTTATCAATTTTTAAGTTAAGAATTAATGCTTAATGCAACACTTGTGAGAAAAAAACATTTTAGTTCAAGCTGAAAGGGAGTTAGGCAAATAATATGTTTCCATGCATCTCACAGCCAAGTTTGTGAGATGTTGACGAGCACAGCTCAGCAATTTAGTGTCAGGCTGACTTTTTAGTGAGGCAGCTTTTGCTTTGAAGACACTGATTATGTGGAAGAGGTACGGGCCCTACTCTTTTTCACATATAACTTTGTCTTTATTGGCAAAAGATGTAACAATCTAGTCAAAATAACAAATGTTATCCCTCACCCGTGCCTTGCACCGACTCACACAAAAACATGTTTGTGTTAAGATGAGAGTGAAGTCATTATAGACACGCACGCACACGCACCACGCATACACATTCACACACCTCAAAGGTATAAAATAAGGAGGCGCTCGGATGGATTTCCGAGGTCTGCCGAGGGTTTGATCAACGCCCGGTTTTGCATTGAAGAACATCTCCCACTGAACGAAGCGGCCTCCTCGTTTGCATTCAACGGTGAGGGATTCTGATCTTTTTATTTCAATGCCTTTTTCTGAGTGTGTGTGAAAGCTTGAAGGCTTTGCTGTTGTTCGTGGCGGGGTTTAAAATTGATGCTTAACCCTAGCAAATAACAGTATGTGTATCTGAACATGTATGTTTTTACTTTTTCTGTCACAAGACTTCTTTAATAAATATTCATTATTTTTAATTAAGTCTGTTTGTTTTCTTCCAAACCAGTAAGCGTGCCCACCTTTCACGGACTGACAAAGATGTTAAAACATTAACTATTTGGGGTTGATCTGAAATTTCATAAAGCATTAACATTAATTATTTGGGGTTGATCTGAAATTTCATAAAGCATTTGGCGACGAGCGAGGATGGGATATCTTATCTTTATTTGTAAAGCACATTCCAAGGTGCTTAAAAAGATGGATGAAAGGGTACACACTGGCTGTTTGGAAGGAAAAAAGTTAAAGTGTGAAACTGTGTTCTTGGAAGCCCTTGTTGTTTTGGAAGCGGGTGAGAGATTCCCGCTGTTGAAGAGCTGATAAGTTTGGATCAGTGGTTTTTTGGGACGCCTTAAGCTGCTGACCGATTCTTTGAGCTGAAGTGTAACAGAAGATTTGAACCAGGGTGTAAAAACCCTTGATCAGTAGTTTCGTGAGAGCAGAAGGAAAGAAGATTTTGCCGGGGTTAGAAAAAAAAGATATACAGTATAACCCTTGTTGTTTATTTGAGATCAGTAACAGAAGTTTTGAATAAACCCTGAAGAAGTCAGGTGATAGGTGATTTATTCGCTGAAACATAAGTATAATACCAGGGTTAAGAGAAAAAAAAAACCCTTGTTAGAGTTTTTGTAATGAGTTGGGTGATTTATTTTGATAGCTTTATCAGTTGAAGTTAATAAGACTGGTGATTTATTTTTCGAAGTTTAAGTAAAAAAAAGGAGGAACAAGCGCTTCTCTGTGTGTGTGTGTGTGTGTGTGTGTGTGTGTGTGTGTGTGTGCCTCTGAATGAAGGCAGCAGCTCTGAGGAGATGAAGTGTGTTGGGAGCGAGAAGGCAAGTTGTTTGAGTTGATTAAGAAAATAGAAGTATTTTGATAAGGAATAGAGCTTGTTAAGGAATTTCTGCAGATCAGAAAGTTGGAAGTTGTCCAAAAAGTTAGCAGGAGTGATTTGTTGGAGGAAGAATTACGAGGAGACTACAGACGCGCTTCAGAGGAAGCTCAGATGGATTGAAGACGAAAGTCAGATGTGTTAGCTGCGTTTGGTCCGGTTGGGTGTGAGAGATGTTTTATGTCAGATAAAAAGGTTAAAACGTGCAGCTTGAAGGAAAGAAAGCGTCATGGTACACGTGCGAGAGGTGCAGCGACGCATTTGTGCGAGGGTATTGTGGGAGCTGAGGTGGTCAGTTGTAGTGAGAAACGCATGAGGAAGAATGTGTCTCATCTGTAATGTGTGTTTTATTTGTTGTAAGTAAGAAAAAAATGTGAGTGTGTGTAGTTGCTGAATTTGTCAGCTGGAGTGTTAAAGAGACAGGAATGGTGTGTGTATTTGGAGAATGCATGTGTGTGCAGCAGCTTCCGTTCCCTCTGCTGTGAGTAGAAATGGGAGGAGATGTTTGGGACTGAGCGGAGGTCAGGAGACAGTCCTTGTTTGATGTAGGCGCGCAGGTTCGTGTGTGAAATTAGAGATGCAGAGAACGGAAAAGTGGAGGAAAAATAGCAAGAGTTTTCAGTGTGTGGTTCATGGGCCAGGAAGGGTCGAGTTTTTGTTTTGTTTTCCCCTTTCATGCAGCCTGCCTTATCTACAGAACAGTGAAGCAGAGAAAGGAAGGGGAAGAGGTAGGTTGTGTGAGCTTGCAGTTTGCAGGGTATTGTGACAAATTGGTCAACAGGTGATATTAGAAGTTGATGGAAGGGGAAAAATGTACAAAAAGTGTTGGTTTTCATGCTTATTTTTAACACAAAAAAAAAGATGTCACTGCTGTGTTGGAGAAATTTATTGGAAGAATCAGACTGTGAAAAAAAAAGGAAGAGGGGTTTTAAGTTTTTTTTCCCTTCCTTTCTCTCTCTCCTCCAACTTGAAGAATGAATATTTTGTCTTAAAAGATTACTAATCCCTGTCTTTCTATGTCACCCAAGCTTTTGATTTTTTCCACAGCTTGGTGTCTTGTCGTCTGTCTGTTGGGACAACAGAGGTGGGCCCTGAGGATGACCAACTCCTGAGAGAGGCGCCTGCGACTGGTGTCGTCTGCTGGGTTCTTCATCGCTGCTGCAGAGCTGCCTGTCCAGCGTACCTGAGGATGGGTGTTTGTGCTCATCTGTGATGTGGTGCTGATGACCACACCTCTGAAAAACGAGATGTGTCCTGATGAGGACAGTTGGGGCTCTTTGCCATGAGATGAACAGACAGGACGGCTTCAAATGTCCTGTAGGTCGGTCCTGCTGGTAACAAGTGTGGGCAGAGCGTTGGCAGAGCAGTGGTGTCCGGCGCGTGTAACGTTCCAGTGCAACGACCTTGTGCATCGACGACCTTTAAGGTGTGCGAGTTGTTCCAGAGGGTGGAGCCGCAAGATCCATCTGAAGTGAACATTCTTTATTGTTCTTTGAGTTTTTATTTTGTTTTATTTTACCTGAAGTGATAAAAATCTGAAATGATGAAATGAGATTTGTTTTTTAAGACTAAATGATGATTAATTAGAGATGACATGCACATGTACAGATATGTGCTACAAACAGGAATAGGTTTTATCTGGACAGTAAAATCGTCCTCAGAAAATACTTAGGTGTTCTTTATTTTTATTTTTCTGGGTGGATGAGTTGTACACTTGTGGTAATTGACTAATTGGCAATTTCTGCCTTTTTCTGGCAGTCTCCATTGATTTTGGGTCACTTCTGATGCGCAAGGAACGGACCCGATCCATGGTGCTGAAACTTGTGATTGAGTTTGTAAGTCTGGCTGTTTGATTTGAAAGTGTTCACATGTGTTGAACAGAAGAAGGTTTATACATAAGGTTTTTACAGCGGTTTAAACTAATAAAGTGGGTTACATATGGTTTAAAACTAATAAAATAAGAATGTGCAGTATCCCTCCTTACTTTTGTTTTTAGTGCTTTGTTTTGTAGGAAGGATCATATAATTAAATTAGTTTGTAACACTGTCTTAGAAATGTCCCATGAGGTGACAGGGAAAAATTTCAAAATTAGTCAAAAAATCATAGGGTGGAATGAACAGATTAAGAAGTATTAATGTTTTTCTGACTAAATCTTTATCAATTTTTAAGTTAAGAATTAATGCTTAATGCAACACTTGTGAGAAAAAACATTTTAGTTCAAGCTGAAAGGGAGTTAGGCAAATAATATGTTTCCATGCATCTCACAGCCAAGTTTGTGAGATGTTGACGAGCACAGCTCAGCAATTTAGTGTCAGGCTGACTTTTTAGTGAGGCAGCTTTTGCTTTGAAGACACTGATTATGTGGAAGAGGTACGGGCCCTACTCTTTTTCACATATAACTTTGTCTTTATTGGCAAAAGATGTAACAATCTAGTCAAAATAACAAATGTTATCCCTCACCCGTGCCTTGCACCGACTCACACAAAAACATGTTTGTGTTAAGATGAGAGTGAAGTCATTATAGACACGCACGCACACGCACCACGCATACACATTCACACACCTCAAAGGTATAAAATAAGGAGGCGCTCGGATGGATTTCCGAGGTCTGCCGAGGGTTTGATCAACGCCCGGTTTTGCATTGAAGAACATCTCCCACTGAACGAAGCGGCCTCCTCGTTTGCATTCAACGGTGAGGGATTCTGATCTTTTATTTCAATGCCTTTTTCTGAGTGTGTGTGAAAGCTTGAAGGCTTTGCTGTTGTTCGTGGCGGGGTTTAAAATTGATGCTTAACCCTAGCAAATAACAGTATGTGTATCTGAACATGTATGTTTTTACTTTTTCTGTCACAAGACTTCTTTAATAAATATTCATTATTTTTAATTAAGTCTGTTTGTTTTCTTCCAAACCAGTAAGCGTGCCCACCTTTCACGGACTGACAAAGATGTTAAAACATTAACTATTTGGGGTTGATCTGAAATTTCATAAAGCATTAACATTAATTATTTGGGGTTGATCTGAAATTTCATAAAGCAATTGGGTTTCTAAGTCTGGCTGTCTGATTTCGAGGTGTTCACGTGTATTGAACAAGAGAAGGTTTTTACATATGGTTTAAACTAATAGAGCGAGGGTATGCAGTGTCCTTCCTTTGCTTGTTTTTAGTGCATTGCTTTGTGTAATTGGTACACGTGTTTTTTATTGAACCGAGTAAAAGATCATATGTGTAGATTGATCTATAACACTGCTTTAGAATGAGGATTGAACTTATAGTGTGACTGGTAAATGTCCCATAAGGGGACAAGAAAATGTTTCAAAATTAGACAGTAAACAGTGGGTGGAATGAAATATAAGTGATGGTATTAAAATGTTTACTGACTAACTTTATCAATTTTTATGCTAAGAGTTAATGCTTTAATATTATTTTATTAATTTTAGTGTCATAATGATTACTTTTACTTGTGCCAGGTTGACTGTGAGATGCTGTTGTGCAGGCTTTGTTTTGATAACTGCCAAGTTGTTTGGGAGAAAGAGACTGGCCCATCTTTCTTCCCACAAAGGCCTGCAGTTTCTAGAAGGGAGTGAGGCACACCCATGCATCTCACAGCCAAGTAGAATTGTTGATGTAAGATAAAGATGAAATGCAGTTTTCAGTTAAGGGCAAACTGACCCGTGCCTAGCACCACTTTACTCTGAAAAACAAGTTTGAGTGAAGTCATTCACTCCACAAGGTATAAAATGAAAGGGTGATCAGATGAACATTTGAAGTCTGCCGAGAGCCTCCGATCCAAACATCTAGCTGTGGCTGATGTGAATTTGTGTGTTTTAACATGTATATTTTTACTTTTTCTGTCACAGACTTCTTTAATAAATTATCATTATTTTTAATTGTCTTTGTGTGAGTTTTTCTAAACCAGTGTGTGTGCCTACCCTTCACAAACTTGACAAATGATTTGAAATATGATAAAACATTAACCATTTGGGTTGATCTGAAATATCATAAAACACTGGATTATTGAGCATGAACTTTCTTGTCTTGAACCACTTTGGCTGCCTGCCTGGGAGGAGTCGACGAGAGACAGGACGGCCCCCAGAAACCATCCTGGCTCAAGCAAACTGGTTGGTCTACTTAAGGTGTTTACTTCTTGGTGGGGAAAACCAATTTGCTGGAAGTCCTCTGACTGATGAAACCCTCCAAATAAAGGGTGAAACGTTTCTATAAAAAAAGAAACTGTCCAGATGACCCGACTGAGAATTATTGGATATTTTATTAACTGTTTTGTAGGAATGAACACATTTGTAACATTCCTTCAAAATATGCCTTTTACTATTAACAAATCTGTAGCATTTTTTAAGAACCTATTAAGAATAAAATCTTCCAATCAAGCCCTGTTTGCACTAACCATTGTGTTTGTAACATTTCATAATAACTCTTAACTCTTGCTGATACAAAATATCAGTAATGTATAGGCATGTAACGGTTGTAGTGGGTATACCGAACCGTTTCGGTACAGCACGTTCGGTTCGGTCCACCTCCGTACCGTTTCGGTTATTTTTTCACTCATTGAACATTAAAGGTGCTATGTGTAACTTTCTGTAGAGTGCAGAACTTAGAAAAATTTTCAACAGGCAAAGCATTCTGATCCCTCCCCCTCAGAGCCATATATGGCTCTGAGGGGGAGGCTCTGCTGAAATTCAAATTCAAGCTCTGTTTTTATTGGCTGATTCAAATTCAAGCTCTGTTTTTATTGGCTGGTTACAAACTCTGTTTTTATTGGCTGGTTAAGGACGGGTCACTCTGTGTTTTTAGTGTTTTTATAAATGCTGATAGAGAAGCAAGGGGACTATAGTTTTTTTCAGAGATTACTTTGTCTAACATCAGTCTGTCAGTAGATAGTGACAGAGTGAAGAAATATGTTAAAAATATATTGTTAGAAAAGTTACAGACTGCATTACAAAATTACATAGTGCAGCTTTAATATATGCGCCACGGAACAAAATTTCTTGGGCGCGTTTCAGCACGGACCTATTATCGCGTAGCACGCGCAGCATTAGCCGTTAGCTTCTCACTGCGGTCTCCTGTTTTTTAACGTTATGGTTTTCTTGTTAAAAGACGAGCACACAAAGCTGTGTGTGTGGACGTTGTTCTCTGCAGCAGCCAGCAACACGTCTAAAGGGCCAGGCAGAGCTGTGCGTTTTGACGAGCGCCGCGCCACGTTGTGTGAGCGCCGCGGCACAAGCCTTTGAACGCGGGCGTGAATGTGCCAAGCTCAAATTTTACGACCGCTCACGTGCATGCGTTGTCTAACAACACAGCTGCATTTAAACAACTTCATCAGGTAATTTAGATCGGTCCAGATCAATAACACAAACTGTATGAGTTTGTAAAGCTCTGAATCCAAGTCTGAATGTTTTTTATGCGCAGTTGATCCTTGCTATGAGACATCCATCACGTCAACACTTAAAGGACAACACTCACCATGACAGTAACAATTCACCATATAGGACAATTACTGTAATTTAATATGATGTCTATTTTCATTTTTGCATTTGGGCCAGGCGAGGGTTAAAAAAAAAAAAAAAACAACCCAGTCCCGAATGAATCCGGAAATCCGGCCGAAGAGTGCCGAAGTGTCATGTGACTTTTGTTACGTCTCCACCCAGAAGGCAGAAGGCAGGAGTGAGCTTCCATGGAGGTTTATGAGAGTGGGAGATAAAACTGCATATTTCCTGGTGCATTTGTGTGTACATATGGACCAGCGCTCTGATTTTATTTATTATTTATTTTATAACACCGCTGCGGACCGTTGCTGCTCTCATTCTGCCCAGAGGAGCAAGCCGCGCGTCTCTGGCTCCCCATTCCGCTGGTCACCTTTGAAGTTCCGAATTCGTGCCGACTCAGGGCTCTGCTCCGTCCCAGCCTTGTTGCGGGGAGCACGGGGGAGCACACGCGCAGAGCTCCACTGCGCGGCTGCCTTTTCTGTACTCCCGACCTGTCTGGTCACGGGGGCAGAGAATAAAAAGCCGATGCGGAAATGAATGAATTTGTCGCGATCAAGCAAATTAAACTAGTATGTCTACGTGGATGCTCGCTCAGAATATAGACATCAGTGAGCGACAGCAGGATTAATCAACAGGCAGCTTTAGGGAATATTTAAAAATGCTTCGCTTTTTTTTTTCCTCGCTCAGAGCAACGGTCATGGAAGTTGATGAATGCTTATTATAACTCCGCCTGTAACTCCAAGGCGGTCACTTTAGTGACGTGAATGCCCATGTGAATGCCCATATATGGAGAGGAGCAGATTTTTCCTGGAGCTTCTGCTAAAATCTGCTATAAATCATGAAATAACACATTTAGCGTTATTTCTCTACAATATAAATAAACGCTCCTGTATTATTTTTAAATAAACTAATAAATATTAATGGCGATGCAATTTGAAAACATGGTGGGTGTTGGACTTTAAGTCAAAAAGTTCAGCTCTTTATGAAAAAACTGATTGTCAACAAGTCCTGGAGCTGATTTAAGCCCTGCCCTGATGATGAGTGGGATATTCAACCGTTCAAGCGGTATTGTTCTTTTATTATAATTACTATTTATAATTTATTATTATTTAAAATCATAATCTTATTAACTTGTTTTTTTTACCTCTGTGTTTTATTTCCAGTATTTCCAGTTACAGAGGTAGCATGTCTCTTCCACTTCAGGGAAATCCACCAGAGATCACCTGCTGCAGCTAAGAAGTGTGTGATGACTGAACTGAACTCTGAACTGTTCCAGGACCTGTCCCACCAAGAAGAGGTTGTGAGTAATGAGGACAAATACAGCCACACTGCTGCTACTGGACAAAAACTTGATTAGTTAGATTGTAAACAGTCTGTTGCTGCTTATTGTTCTGGTTCTGACTGTTATTGTATTTATTAAGATTTTTATTATTTTTAATATAATTTATTTATTGTAGAGTGCTGTTTATTTAAAATATCATCCAAATGGGTCACTTTTATTTATTACTACAATACAATACAAACAAGTTTTTGGCATATTTTTAAAATAAACATTTTGTAAGTCTTTATTTTGTCTTATTTTTTTTTTGTACCGAAAATAAACCGAAAATAAACCGAACCGAGCCCTCCTTGTAATTGAACCGAACCAAAATGTGATTTTAGCGTACCGTTACACCCCTAGTAATGTAATATAATAAACAAAATGCTTGTGAAGATTCTCAGTCATCAAGGACATGATAAAATAAAAAAAGGCGTTCAATACAGAAACAACTGGACTTTATTGGTAACAGAAGACGTTTCGCTTCTCAGCCAAGAAGCTTTCTCAATCCAAAGAGCAGACAGTGTGAGAGCCAGGTTTTAAAGGGTTGAGATAAGATGCAGCATACCTATTTAAATTAACAAATCACACCTCATACCCTAACAGTAGGGGTTTCTTAAGGTCTTTTTTAGTGTGAAGGCTCCGGCAGAGCTCAGCGTACGACCTGTACGCCGCTCTACGCGCAAATTCTGTGCGCACGCGTTCACTGGCACAGCTCTGCGTTCGTTCTCGCGTTAAATGCTCACACTTTCGCTCCAAATTCTTGTTGTAATTTGAGCAGCTGCGCGCAGAGCGTGTACCTACGGGACAAACTGAGGTCGCTGATTGGTCATTTGATGACAAGCCTACTGAAATGATTGACAGGTCGCGTGGGAGACAAAAAAAAGGCATGAGCTGGCTGGCTGCAGCCGATGTGGTGTTTCTAAACTTTATATGTTAATAAAAAGTTCTAAAAAATAAAAATAAAAACAGGGAGCCATAGTCCTGCAGTCCACAGCCCACCAGGAAATATTTAGAACGTCGCACAGCAAGGTAGGACATGAGTTATTATTCGCTCGTGACAAATTCATTCATTTCAGTCATGGAGTTAACAGAGGAGGAAGCGATTACTTGACTTTTGACAAACAAAAAGTCCAGATCACCGATGAAGAAGGGGAATTTAATTCATTTGTGTAACATACAAAACAGTCCCGTGCCTGGCAGTTTTTTGTGAGACAACGCGCATTGCGTTCGCAGTCGTAAAACTGATGCAAGCCTACCTGGCAGAAAAGCTGCAGCAGCTTCACATGGCAACGGACAAGCAGGCGGCTGCCGAATTGCTAGAGGAAGCCCGCAGAACAACTGACTTTGTGCTCCGGATGATGGGGACTGCTGCGGTTGCTCAGGGCAGGGGGATGGCGGAGGTGGTCATTGCGACCCGCCATCTCTGGATGA
>JBBPBX010005432.1:12360-37151 GCA_038048925.1 Garcialebias charrua
TCTGATTTCCCCAAGTGAAAAATAACTTGTGGCTATTTAGGATTTATTAAACATTAACAAAACCTTAATAAAGCATGAATAGTCTTCACTTTAGAAGGGTTCACAAATACACTTAAGTAACTACTAGCAACTGCCTTAATTAATGATGCATTGCAGGATTAATAGATAGTGAATTCAAACATTATTTAACAATTAGTACGCATTTAATACATGTGGTGAAAGCACATTAATTTGTGCATTTACAAATATAGATAGCATAGTTAATTCATGAGTTATTAAGCATGAATAAACATTGAGTACGTAGGTTTTGGAACTCATTATTCTTTATGTATAAAGCGTTAATAAGTGTGTTAATTAATAGTGTATTAAGTGTGAATCATCCTTAATTAATGATGTTTTCAATGTTAATTAAATGTTTATTAATGCTTAAATAAGGCTAAATAATGTGTAGTTATTATAAAGTGTTACCGTTATTTGTGGTCCAGTTACTTCTGCGTACTTTGTACCAGTTTAGCCATTAAACAACTTTGGGGTTTTGTAACTCTTATTTTTTTAATAGTTTACTTTATTTACAAATAGTTTCACCATACAAATTATTATTTTGAATCCCTTCAGCAGTGGCGGACACAGTTCCACTACCAGCTAAAAGCTGAATATATATATATATATGTACAGTATATATATTTTTTGTATAATTTTTTTGTTAAAGGTGCTATGTGTAACTTTCTGTAGAGTGCAGAACTTAGAAAAATTTTCAACAGGCAAAGCATTCTGATCCCTCCCCCTCAGAGCCATATATGGCTCTGCTCCCCCTGGCCCTGCTGAAATTCAAATTCAAGCTCTGTTTTTATTGGCTGATTCAAATTCAAGCTCTGTTTTTATTGGCTGGTTACAAACTCTGTTTTTATTGGCTGGTTAATGGCGGGTCACTCTGTGTTTTTAGTGTTTTTATAAATGCTGATAGAGAAGCAAGGGGACTATAGTTTTTTTCAGAGATTACTTTGTCTAACATCAGTCTGTCAGTAGATAGTGACAGAGTGAAGAAAAATGTTAAAAATATATTGTTAGAAAAGTTACAGACTGCATTACAAAGTTACATAGTGCAGCTTTAACTTTGGAAACAGTTAGTGGTAACTAGTAGCTCCCACTGAAGTTATTGCCAGTCTGTTAATAATTCACACTACAGTATTGTGATCCTGTTGTTTATTATTGTTCCGTCTACTTTGTGGGAGTGGTGACGCACTGGGCCTGTGATCAGAAAGTTGCAGGTTCAACTCCCGGTACCGTCAACATAAAAAAATGTGGGTGTAAAAAGGTGAAACACCCACACCTGCCTCCACCCTCATTCACCCCACCCTGGGCCCCTGAGCAAGGCCCTCAACCCCCACCATCTGCTCCCTGAACAGGAATGAGTTCTCGTGGCTCATCGAGACTTCCTGGATAAATAAAGGGTTAAAAAAAAAGAAGTATCCATTCCGTACATTTTTCAACATCTTTCCACAATTTTTGTTCTATTTCATCAAATCATGACTCAAAATATTCGGCTCTTTCAGGACAATCCTGCTATGACTTTTGGTATTGGTGCAACTTTAGCTGTTTGAAATATTTAGCCACTTTTTCCTCACAGAAAATGAACAGAGCTCAATTTTCCATCCTTCAGATCTTTAGATGTGTTTACAACCTTTTACTGCTCCTTTCACATTTTGTTCTGCTTCAGCTTCTTTCAGCTTCTTGCTGCAAATTTTAACTGTTTTCAGCTACTATCAGCTAATTTCAGCTGTTTTGTGCTCATTTCAGCTTATTTCTGCATGTTTCTGTTGTTTCAGCAGTTTTTATGCTAATTTCAGCTAATTCTGGCACTCATTTCATTAAAACTTTTTCGGCCTTTGGTAAAAACGTGCTCTGCATGTCCTTCTGGTAATTTAACCTGTGAAGCAAATTTCAGCAAAACTTCGAGCGCTTTCTCTCCACATCGCAGTTCTCTAGTCTTTTTAATTTTTATAAATAATTCGTCTGTTTCTTCTTTTGCAGATGGGCGGGCCGGTCAGAGACGAACACGTGACAAAGTCCTTGTGCAGATAATTACGTAATAACTGGTGACGTCACATTAATTTATCTAAGAAGACAAAATATTTTTGGGACGATTTATTCTGGTTGCACCTGTTTGACAACTTCCTGTTGGTTTTTATTTTTATTTAAAGCTTCAGTACGTAGCTTTTTTTATAAACATATTTCTTCACTCTGTCACTACCTCCTGACAGACTGATGTTAGCCAGATAATCTCTGAAAATTTTTAAAAATATATATATTGTCCCCTTGCTTCTCCAGGTGGTAAATAAGCATTTCTAAAAAGAAAAGGTGACACGCCATTTTCCAGCCAATAAAAACAGAGCTTGAATTTGAATTTCAGCAGACCATGGGGGAGCAGAGCCATATATGGCTCTGAGGGGGAGGGATCAGAATGCTTTGCCTGTTGAAATTTGTTCTAATTGCTGCAGTTCTACAGAAACTGCAGACTGAACCTTTAATTGAAATAAAACTTTGTTCCCCTTTTCTCAGTGTTTCTCATTTTTACTTCCAGTTTTTCTGTTTACCGGAGATGAACTGGAGTTGTGTAATAAAACCGTTGGTGGTTTACCTCTCCGGTTTTCTGTTCGTAGACGGGCGACAGGAAGTGTAGTGGGTTGAAGTGTCAGAATGAAACTGTGAATTTTTATCACGTTTGGGACGACCTCCAACATTTGTGTTTATTGTCGTAGATCATGTCCATCGAAGGTTCAGTGATGATAAACGCTGCAGGTCCCCAAAAATAACGTGTAAATCAGTTCAACCAGCGTGGAGCTCATGGCTCATTTTAACAATTTAGAGTTCTGTTGGGAACGTCTGGCAGAGTCTCCCGTAAGACGGAGCTTTAACTCCCACCTCCGGGAGAGCTTTGAACACGTTCCGAGGGAGGCGGGGGACATTGAGTCCGAGTGGGCCATGTTCCGCGCCTCTATTGTCGAGGCAGCTTATCAGAGTTGTGGCCGCAAGGTTGTTGGTGCCTGTCGTGGTGGCAACCCTCGAACCCGGTGGTGGACGCCGGCGGTGAGGGATGCTGTCAAGCTGAAGAAGGAGTCCTATTGGGCCTTTTTGGCCTGTGGGACCCCGGAAGCAGCAGATAGGTACCGACAGTCCAAGCGGCATGCGGCTCGGGTGGTTGCTGAGGCAAAAACTCGGGCGTGGGAGGAGTTCGGAGAGGCCATGGAGAATGACTTCCGTACGGCTTCGAGGCGATTCTGGTCCACCATCCGGCGTCTCAGGGGGGGAAAGCGGTACGCGACCAACACCATTTATGGTGGGGATGGCGTGCTGTTGACCTCAACTCGGGATGTTGTGAGTCGGTGGGCGGAATACTTCGAAGACCTCCTCAATCCTACTGGCACGTCTTCCACTGAGGAAGCGGAGCCTGGGGACTTTGGGTCGGGCTCTCCAATCTCTGGAGCTGAGGTCACCGAGGTGGTTAAAAAGCTCCGCGGTGGCAGGGCTCCAGGGGTGGATGAGATTCGCCCTGAGTTCCTTAGGGCTCTGGATGTTGTGGGGTTGTGTTGGCTTACGCGACTCTGCAATATCGCGTGGACATCGGGGGCAGTTCCCTTGGATTGGCAGACTGGGGTGGTGGTTCCCCTATTCAAAAAGGGGGACCGTAGGGTGTGTTCCAACTATAGGGGGATCACACTCTTAAGCCTCCCTGGTAAGGTCTATTCAGGGGTTCTGGAGAGGAGGGTCCGTCGGATAGTCGAACCTCGGATTCAGGAGGAGCAGTGTGGTTTTCGTCCTGGTCGTGGAACACTGGACCAGCTCTACACCCTCAGCAGGGTCCTGGAGGGCGCGTGGGAGTTTGCCCAACCAGTTTACATGTGCTTTGTGGACTTGGAAAAGGCATTCGACCGCGTCCCTCGGGGGTTCTGTGGGGGGTACTCCGGGAGTATGGGGTACCAGGCCCATTGATATGGGCTGTTAGGTCCCTGTACGACCGGTGTCAGAGCTTGGTCCGCATCGCTGGCAGTAAGTCAGGCTCGTTTCCAGTGAGAGTTGGACTCCGCCAAGGTTGCCCTTTGTCACCGATTCTGTTCATAACTTTTATGGACAGAATTTCTAGGCGCAGCCAAGGTGTTGAGAGGATCCGTTTTGGTGGCCTTAGAATCGCTTCTCTGTTTTTTGCAGATGATGTGGTCCTATTGGCTTCATCAGTTCGTGATCTACAGCTTTCGCTGGAGCGGTTTGCAGCTGAATGTGATGCGGCCGGGATGAGGATCAGTTCCTCCAAATCCGAGGCCATGGTCTTGAGCCGGAAAAGGGTAGCATGCCCTCTCCGGGTCGGGGAGGAGGTCCTGCCCCAAGTGGAGGAGTTTAAGTATCTCGGGTCTTGTTCACGAATGAGGGAAAACTGGAGCGTGAGATCGATAGGCGGATAGGTGCAGCATCCGCAGTGAAGCGGGCGCTGTACCGGTCTGTCGTGGTGAAGAGAGAGCTGAGTCGAAAGGCAAAGCTCTCAATTTACCGATCGATCTACGTTCCCACCCTCATCTATGGTCATGAGCTTTGGGTTGTGACCGAAAGAACGAGATCTCGGATACAAGCGGCTGAAATGAGTTTTCTCCGCAGGGTGTCTGGACTCTCCCTTAGAGATAGGGTGAGAAGCTCAGTCATCCGGGAGGGACTCGGAGTAGAGCCGCTGCTTCTCCACATCGAGAGGAGCCAGTTGAGGTGGCTCGGGCATCTGGTTAGGATGCCTCCTGGACGCCTCCCTGGTGAGGTGTTCCGGGCATGTCCCACCGGGAGGAGACCCAGAGGAAGACCCAGGACACGCTGGAGGGACTATGTTTCTCGGCTGGCCTGGGAACGCCTTGGGATTCCCCCAGAGGAGCTGCTCCAAGTGGCTGGGGAGAGGGAAGTCTGGGCCTCCCTACTTAGGCTGCTACCCCCGCGACCCAACCCCGGATAAGCTGGTGAAGGTGATTCAACCCCTGATACGCGGAAGAAAATGGATGGACTATCTGTTAACTGTTGCTCCTTTAAGTCTTTCATTTTACTTTGAATGGTTGTTTGCTAAAACATAACGATCCCATCATTTTATCATAACTTACAGTTAACGCTTTCAGTTTTTTTAATCACTTTTAGTGTTTTCCCGCTCTTTTTTAGCTAACTATGCTAATATTCTGTCAAACTGGTTTGAATGTCTCCTAAAAAAAAATCACCAATTTCCGCAACAAGTTTTTAATTGAGTAATTTCAGTTATCAATATTATATCTTAAAATATTTTAACACTTATTAATGTTAATTTATGACTTTTTTACATTTTCTCATAACTTAAAGTTAAATGCTTTCAGGTTTTTTATCACTTTTAGCATTTTCCCGCTCTTCTTTTAGCTAACTATGCTAATATTCTGTCAAACTGGTTTGAATGTCTCCTAAAATAAAACTAACTAATTTCTGCAACAGGTTTTCAATTGAGAAATTTCATTTATCAATATTATATCTTAAAATATTTTAACACTTATTAATGTTAAATTATTACTTTTTTTTACATTTTCTCATAACTTAAAATAAAAAAAATTCAGTTATTTTATCACTTTTAGCATTTTCCCGCTCTTTTTTTTAGCTAACTATGCTAATATTCTGTCAAACTGGTTTGAATGTCTTCTAAAATAAAATTAACTAATTTCTGCAACAGATTTTTAATTGAGCAATTTCAGTTATCAATATTATATCTTAAAATATTTTAACACTTATTAATGTTAATTTATTACTTTGTTACATTTTATCATAACTTACAGTTAAATGCTTTCAGTTTTTAATCACTTTTAGCATTTTCCCACTCTTTTTTAGCTAACTATGCTTAATATTCCTTCAAACTGGTTTGAATGTCTCCTAAAATAAAATTAACTAATTTCTGAAACAGGTTTTTAATCGAGCAATTTCAGGAATCAATAATATATCTTAAAATATTTTAACACTTATTAATGTTAATTTATTACTTTTTTACATTTTATCATAACAAGTGTTAAAATATTTTAAGATATAATATTGATAACTGAAATTTCTCAATTAATAACCTGTTGCAGAAATTAGTTAATTTTATTTTAGGAGACATTCAAACCAGTTTGACAGAATATTAGCATAGTTAGCTAAAAAAGAGTGGGAAAATGCTAAAAGTGATTAAAAACTGAAAGCATTTAACTGTAAGTATTAATGTTAATTTGTTACTTTTTTTACATTTTATCATAACTTAAAGTTAAATGCTTTCAGTTTTTTAATCACTTTTAGCATTTTCCCGCTCTTGTTTTTAGCTAACTATGCTAATATTCTGTCAAACTGGTTTGAATGTCTCCTAAAATAAAATTAACTAATTTCTGCAACAGGTTTTTAATTGAGAAATTTCATTTATCAATATTATATCTTAAAATATTTTAACACTTATTAATGTTAATTTATTACTTTTTACATTTTATCATAACTTAAAGTTAAATGCTTTCAGTTTTTTAATCACTTTTACAATTTTCCCGCATTTTTTTTAGCTAACTATGCTAATATTCTGTCAAACTGGTTTGAATGTCTCCTAAAATAAAATTAACTAATTTCTGCAACAGGTTTTTAATTGAGCAATTTCAGTTATCAATATTATATCTTAAAATATTTTAACACTTATTAATGTTAATTTATTACTTTTTTATTTTATCATAACTTACAGTTAAATGCTTTCAGTTTTTAATCACTTTTAGCATTTTCCCACTCTTTTTTAGCTAACTATGCTTAATATTATGTCAAACTGGTTTGAATGTCTCCTAAAATAAAATTAACTAATTTCTGCAACAGGTTTTTAATCGAGCAATTTCAGGAATCAATAATATATCTTAAAATATTTTAACACTTATTAACGTTAATTTATTACTTTTTTTACATTTTATCAGAGCTTACAGTAAAATAATTTTCTGGTCTTTTGTCCATTCTTTTAAGCTAACTATGCTAAAGTTTTGTCAGCTCGATAAGTTGTTTTAATTGTCACTGTTATTAATTTATTATTGTCACTATTTTAAAACTTTTTTAGCTAACAAATCCAACATTTCTCCCTATAAGTTAAACAGTTTCATGTTTTTTAATGACTTTAATCAAAGTAATTTCCTGCTCTTTTGTCCATGCCTTTTAGCTGACAATGCTAACGTTTCACCAAGCCCATTGTTTTGTTTGCATATTACTTTTGCTTTCAACGAAACATATTTTTCAATCTCACGTTTAGTTTATTATTTTGTGTTTTTATTGCTTTTTGTCCCGTGTTTCAACTGTTAGCTTTGCTGTTCTTTAACTTCTCCGTCCGTCTGGTAGCTACTTCAACTGTTGTATCTTCGTTATTTTAAGCAAAGTATTTAGAATATTTATCATAATAAATGATGCCGCTGTTAAAAAAGTCAAGTATCATTTATTTTTTACTTTTAGCTAAATACTCAGTTAGCAGCCTTTATTTAAAATCTAAACAAAAATCATGATAAAAAGTGTTTAACCCCTGTAGGTTAAACATTCATCCACACTTTATTCTTGATAAAGATAGTTTAAAATGCACTTTAATAGCCAACATTAGGGGTGCAATTAAAACAAAAGAGCTTATTTAATATAGCGCTTTCCAGCCCTATGAGGGGCCCCAAAGCGCTTTACAATACCAACCATCCACCCATTCATACATACATTCACACACCGGTAGCGGCAGACTGCCATGCAAGGTGCTTTCTAGTCCTACCGGGAGCAACTCGGGGTTAAGTGTCTTGCCCAAGGACACAATGACACATGGTGTGGGGAACCGGGATTCGAACCGCCAACCTTCCGATCGGGGGACAACTGCCATTACCACTACGCCACGGCCGCCCTCGAAAATCGATTCTGAATCGAAAATCGATCCTGGAATGAAAATCGTTTTAGAATCTAAAATTTATTTTGAATCGAAAATCGATTCTGAATCGAAAATCGAACCTGGAATGAAAATCGTTTTAGAAATGAAAATCGTTTCAGAATCGAAAATCGATCCTGGAATGAAAATCGTTTTAGAATCTAAAATTGATTTTGAATCGAAAATCGATTCTGAATCGAAAATTGATCCTGGAATGAAAATTCTTTTAGAATCTAAAATTGATTTTGAATCAAAAATCAATTCCGAATCGAAAATCGATCCTGGAATGAAAATCGTTTTAGAATCTAAAATCGATTTTGAACCGAAAATAAATTCCGAATCGAAAATCGATCCTGGAATGAAAATCGTTTTAGAATCGAAAATCGTTTCAGAATCGAAAATCGATCTTGGAATGCAAATCGTTTTAGAATCTAAAATTGATTTTGAATCAAAAATCAATTCCGAATCGAAAATCGATCCTGGAATGAAAATCGTTTTAGAATCGAAAATCGTTTCAGAATCGAAAATCGATCTTGGAATGCAAATCGTTTTAGAATCTAAAATTGATTTTGAATCAAAAATCAATTCCGAATCGAAAATCGATCCTGGAATGAAAATCGTTTTAGAATCTAAAATTGATTTTGAATCAAAAATCAATTCCAAATCGAAAATCGATCCTGGAATGAAAATCGTTTTAGAATCGAAAATCGATTTTGAATCGAAAATTGATTCCAAATCGAAAATCGATCGTGGAATGAAAATCGTTTTAGAAACGAAAATCGATTTTTAATTGAATCGGTGCATCAAAAATCGGAATCGAATCGATTCTCCAGACACTGAGAGATTCGCACCCCTAGCCAACACGTTACTAATTTGTGTCTTGAAACAAACAAATGGATGTGTTCTAAGACTTTTAGCTGTGCTGCATGTTTGGACAGGCGGCAGCTTCAGAGCAACACCTCTGTCTGTTTCCTCTGTTCAAACATCTGAAGCTGTGAATCATCTCCGCTCTGACAGGAAACATGCTTCACAGAAAATCGCTGTTTTCCTTGAACTCTCCAGAGGTGTGGACACGAAACTTTTGGCTAAAGGTTATTTAATCTTTCAACCCTACTTCCAGGTACCAATTATACACACATGCACATAATATTTATATATTAAAATATATATATTTTTCTTTAATAGATACCTTTTTACAAAAAAGCAGGAAGCTCATTTCATGTTCAAGACTGTGCGACAGTATTTTTTTCTTTAACACGTGGAGGTCACCGGGAGGCTACACCAAGCGTCCACCGCGGGAATCGAAAACCATTCTGAAAACAGTTCTGTGTGTTTGTTTCTTTACTTCTCTCCTTGCCCAACTTTTATCCTCACAACTGTTTGAAACCAGTGTGGTGCAACATTTAAACGTGAGGAGTGGACCACAGTGATGGCAGGAACAAACTGGACCTTTTGGACTGTTTGGTTCGGAACAGCTCACCACAGCGACATCTGGTGGACAACCAGGTCATAGTTCAACAAGTTTGTCCCACTCTGGAGGATCATAGGTTTTTATGGAAGCAGTTATGTCTCATATTTCAAATTAAAATGGATTAATAGAAATGCTTTTTAATTTCAAAATAAAGCTGCATGTTTTGACGCATAAATAAAATTTAAAATGAATAATCCAAACTGCATTTTCATTTTCGTCTTCAAGACTGCTCAATTTGTAAATTACCGGTAATTAAAATTTGATTTTATTTATTTATTCATTCATTTTATAATAATAAAATACATAACAATATACACATAAAAGAAGAAAAAATCACAAGTATAAAATGAAAGGCAGCAGATTGAAGAAAAAAATTCTTATTTTATCTGCCCCTTATCTTTCTAACAAACAATTCATACAACCAATTTCTTTCATTTCCAAAAGAAATGAACAAAGCTTTTAATTTCCAATACAACATACAATTTCTAACTTAAACTAATTTAGATATAGGATTTTAGCAATTTAAACTTAATCATTCTTTTAAATATTGCCATTGAATTAACCTCTTTAACATCATTCTCCAAATCGTTCCACAACCCAACTCCCTGAACCACGGCCGATCTTCCCCCCAAACTCGTTGTAATTTGTGGCTTTACAAACATATATTTCCCCTTTAAATGGTAACAGCTCATTCTTTTAACAAAATATCTCTGAATATTTGAAGGAAGTGATTCAGTCTGTGCTCTATACATAACCAGCCAAATATTATAATCAACTAAATCGTAAAACTTCAACAGTTTCGTTTGACAAAATAATACATTTGATGGATGATTATACTGCTTTCTTGTAATAAGTCTAACAACTCTTTTCTGTAAAATAAAAATAGGCATTGTAATCGATTTACACGCTTTTCCCCAAACGCTAACACAATAAATTAAATGTGGAACAATGAATGTGTTATACAACAAAAATAATGCCTTATTATTCAAAATATCTCTGACTCTGTAAAATATAGTAATGGACTTGGATATTTTTGCTTTAGCAAAACTTATATGCTGTTTCCAAGACAATTTATCATCAATGATGACACCCAAGAACCTCACCTCGTGAACTCTATGAATCACAGAGTCTCAATTAGAAATGGAACATCAATTACTTATTTTTGTTACTAAATATCATGTAACTTCGTTTTATCCAAATTTAACATCAATTTATTAATTTTAAACCAATTCTTAATTTTAACAAGTTCAGTCATCATTAATTTCAAAGTCTGTTCGATATCATTACCAACACCAAAAAAAGTAGTGTCATCAGCAAAAAGAATACACTTAATGAGTCCAGAAACTTTACCAAATCATTTATATATAATAGAAATAATTTAGGTCCCAATATCGATCCTTCACTCCACATGTGATGGTGCTAAGTTCCAATTTCACCTCATTCATCAATACAAGTTGTTTCCAATCATTCAAATAACTACGTATCCATTTTAACGCAACACCTCTAATACCATAACTATGTAAAAGCGATAAATAAAATAACGTTTAACATTTAATTTTCAAAATATGTCCTAGTAAAAAGTGACCAAAATTCATTTTGAAATGTCAAGTTTGAAAATTAAAATGAAATGGCAGAAATGCTTTTTCATTTTCAAAATCAAGCCGCATTTTTTTGACTCATAAATAAAATTAAAAATAAAACCGCTTCCATAGATTTTATCTTCTGTTCGGTCCCGTTGTGCATACTGTTCATGATTTCATCCATCAGGATCTCTCCATGTCTCAGACCAAGCATGAAGTAGAACTTCAACATCTGTAAACGAGTCATCGGGCTCTTCATGACAATGTACCAGCACGCAGGATGAAAACTCTGGTGCATTAAAGTCAAAATGTCTTTAAAACCCCCACAGATAAATTTACACAAACTTTGTGAGAAATAAGTTTTAAATGTGTAGAATCAAATTTTAAAAAAAATCTAGTTGAAATATTGCTTTTTAAATTATTATTTGTTCACCTTTAAACAGGGGCCATGCAGATACAGCCGTAAAGGTTGTTGTAATGGAACACTCTGATATATTTTATGTTTTTATTCAACCTTTATTTCTACAGGTTAATCCCATTGAGCCTCATGGACTCATTTACAAGAGAGACCTGATTATAACAAAGAAAGATGACAACAGTGGCCAATCATAAATTATGTGTACAAATTGAGACAAAGAAGTGAAATAAAATGGTGTTAAAAATAAAATGTAACAAAAACATTTAGACCATGAGGCGGTTTAGAAAACTAAAAACAGGAACATGTCTGTGTTGGTTCTTCCCAGGGACTTAACAGATGTTTGAAGACACTTAGAGAGATCAAGGTCGAGAGCTTCAGATCTTTTTGTAAGATATTCCATGAAGCAGGAGCAGAGTAGGAGAAGGCCCTTTTTCCAAGTTCAGTCCTCACTGACGGAACACTGCAGGTAATCATGTCCTGAGAGCGCACACTGTAGCTGCACTCACGCAAAGACATGTAGGAGGAGATGTATGAGGGCAGCAGACCAAGAAGTGATTTAAAGATGAAAATGTACCAGTGGAAGAGTCTGCGTGAGGTTAATGATGTCCAGTTAACCAGTGAATACAGGGTGCAGTGGTGGGTACGATAATCACAACCAGTTATGAATCTTAGTGCACCATGATAGACAACATCCAACATCTGCAGGATGCTCCATGATAGACAACATCCAACATCTGCAGGTGCTTGTAGGAGCATTCATGTAGAGAATGTCACCGTAATCAATGGAGGGAAGGAAAGTCACAGATACAAGGCGTTTCCTAACATTCAGTGATAGACATGATCTGTTTCTGAAAAAGAAACCCAGTTTAACTTTCAGTTTCTTTACTAGGTTTTCCACGTGGAGTTTAAAAGAGAGATGTGAATCGACCAGGATACCCAGATATTTATAGGAATCAACAAACTCAATAGGGACACCATTTGAGGATAAAATCAGACGAAGAACTGCTGGGACCGACTTCCTATTTGAAAAAAACATCCCTTTGGTTTTATCAGCATTTAGGACAAGTTTGAGATGGAACAGATCTGACTGGATGATGTCAAAAGTGGATTGCAGTAACTGGAAAGCCTTCGCTACTGTTTTAGCTCAATAGTAAACAACTGTGTTTTCAGCATAGAAATGTAAGGATGCATCAGGGATGCTCTGACCTACATTGCCTATGTAGATTGTAAAGAGGGTTGGTCCTAAGACTGGGCCTTGTGGTACACCATTTTTAACTGTTAAATAACTGGAAGAAGTACCGTTATGTTGAACACATTATATTAGATTTGAACGAGGTTTCTGAATCCGGGGAAGTTTTTGCTGTAGAGGCTAAAAGCACAGCTTCCTATCACTTTTATACAATTATCACGTTATTACGTGATCGGGTTCAGAATTTTATTTTTTTCAATGACAGCAACCAGGGGTGGCCGGCCACTAGGGGGCGCTAGGGCGCCGACCCACTGGAAATTCTGGACCATTTTACATTGAAGACTTTTAAAAAAGTTAATAATAATAAAATAAAAATATTTCGAAATATATGCATATATGTTTTTAGTTGTGTAGGATAAATATTTTATGAGTAATGATGAGTAATATTGTTTTTTTTTCTTCAAAAAACATTTTCTGATTGGTGACGTATTTCCTGTTTTGGGTCGCTCTGATCTTATCCATTGACTCTCGTTATAAGTGGCACATACGCAGTTATTCCACAACGTTACAAAACATTGGGACAATGCTGGGTGCAGTTTTCACAGCCCTGGACAGTCCAACGTGAGCTCTACCTCCCGATCGCCTGTTTGCGGCCGTTTATTTATTAATTAATTTTGTCTGTAAAATGAGCCGTGCGATCAGTGACTCAAGCAGGCTTGCTCAGGTAAGTTTTAAATCATTGAAAGCCCTATATCTAATGCTTATATTATTATACAGTATACCATCCCTGATTGATATCCTCTCAAATTTTAGATGGCTGTTTGTGATAAAATTCTTCAGCTGAATGTTTATTCTAAAAGTGGCAACTTGTGAGTTTGTCTATTGTACAGTATTGGACTCTGATGCCTATATTTATTTTAATTTGCTTATAAAAAAATCAAACAGTAATCATTTTATACATTAAATGTCACTTGTGGTGTTTTACTATTTCTTAACACTGTATTGATCTGGATAATGAAAACAAAGCCTCTTTCAAGTAGAAATGCAGAAATGTTTTAATCTCACTTATTTTCCTTTCTATAATTTATATATAATTTATTTATTTTTATTTATTAATTAATTAATTAATTTATTTTTTTTTCTTTCGGCTTTTTTCCCTGCGTTAGGGGTCACCACAGCGATCTAGTCGCACGAAGATTTGGCAGTTGTTTTTACGCCGGATGCCCTTCCTGACACAACCACAGACCACCGAGCAACCACAGCCCTCTGTGTGGAGCAGAGAGCTGATATCTAGGGTTCCCGGGGGAGCAGATGGTGTGGGTTAAGGGCCTTGCTCAAGGGCCCAGAGTGGGGCAGATGAGGGTGGAGACAGGTGTGACTGCTTCACTTATCCCACCCACATCTTTGATGTTGTCGGTACCGGGGCTTGAACCGGCGATCTTCCGATCACAAGCACACCTTCTTAACCTCTGCGCCACCACTCCCACTATATTTATTTATTTATACATTTTATAAAAAAGAACACACAACAAACACATGTTTCTTGTATAAAAAAGAAAATATAAAATGAAAGGCGGCAGAAGAAGAAAATATCTTAAAGTATCTATATTTTTGTTTGTTCTTTGTTGTTTTAGTGAGTCAAATTGGTTCTTCTCATCCTGAGCATTTAATTGTTCTGTTGACCTTGTATTTTTTCATTCTACCTTTATTCAGTCAGGTAAATCTTATTAATCTGCATTTGATTTTAAAAAAACTGAACTTGGGAATTTTTTTTTTCATTTTGGACAAATAGCTCCCCCTGGTGGATATTAAACAGGCCGCCACTGACAGCAACACACTTTCATAAAAGTAACCCTAACCCTAACCCTTTCCACAATAGTAAATTAAAGTAAATTTAAAAAAGGACTGAAATGTGGAGTTTTTTTGTTTAAAATAAAAGACCTTGAACAGTTAAAAGTTTTAAGAAGTCATTTAAGGTTTATATTTTAATTTCATTCTGAGATAACTCTAAATTACTCACTAAGTTTTTGTGGAAGTAAATGTTTTAAAAGTGGTAGCCTAAAGAAGGCGGGTCCATTTTTCCCCTCAGGTTCATATGTCACCGCCCCTCCGGCGCGCTCCGCAGTTTGCACCGAGCGTCCACCGCGGAAACAAACTGTCCTGAAAACACTTCCGGGTTTGTTTGACTTCCGGGTTTGTTCGACTTCTCTCTGCTTTGTCTTGACAAGTTTTAAAAGTGGGTTTGTGTGAAAGATTCAGACATGAGGAGGTGAAGGAGGAGCACGAGGAGCAGACACACGGAGCAGGAGTCGTTTAAAACCCTGAAGGTAAAATAAACTGCTGTTTAAAGAGATTCCGAGTTTCAAACCGACAACTTCCGGTGGTTGAAACTCTGTTGTTGGACTTTGTATGGAAACAGATAACAGTCGAACCGAACCAGGTCCATAAAACAGAAACAGTGTTGAAACAACTGGTTTTATAATCAGCTGTTTTATGTCTTTTTGACAGACTGCTATGTTTAAAAAGGTTTAAATGTTTTAAACTTTGATAATTAATCTTTAAAAACCTTGAAAAATATAAAAAAAAACTGCCAGAAAGTCTTAATGCTTTGAAGGTACTGTAAATGTTACAAAATAAAAGCATGATCAGGACTTTTGCACAGAACTTTATCAATAATAACAAATGCCTGTTTGACGGTTTGACAGTGGTAGGATGTAACTAAGTACAAATACTTTATTGTTACTGTACTTAAGTACATTTTTCATGTATCTGTACTTTACTGAAGTACCCACCTTGGGGTGTCTGTAGCCGTTTACGCATTTGCCGGCCCTCCCCGGTCCCGCTCGTCTCTGGTTGGCCCAGAGCCAGCTCTGGCCCGCCCTCGTTGATTGCGCACTGTCCGGAGAGCAAGCCTTGAAGTGGGTGGGGTATTCACTTGACGTGGGTGGGCAGTTCTTACCGAAAAGCTCAGAATGCGAATTTTTGGAAAAAACGAAATAAATACTGAGTTTTCATGTGTTTTTTCACTACAGTTAGCAAGTTAAGCATATAAACACACGTTTCCGATCATTTTTATGCACTCAAAAGTAGTTTTTAGATGAAAATAGAGTGCTTTTAGGTGCGCTGGCGAAATTTACGAGCGGACTTCCGGTTTGCGAATTTTTGGAAAAAACGAAATAAATACTGAGTTTTCATGTGTTTTTTCACTACAGTTAGCAAGTTAAGCATATAAACACACGTTTCCGATCATTTTTATGCACTCAAAAGTAGTTTTTAGATGAAAATAGAGTGCTTTTAGGTGCGCTGGCGAAATTTACGAACGAGCGGACTTCCGGTTTGCGAATTTTTGGAAAAAACGAAATAAATACTGAGTTTTCATGTGTTTTTTCACTACAGTTAGCAAGTTAAGCATATAAACACACGTTTCCGATCATTTTTATGCACTCAAAAGTAGTTTTTAGATGAAAATAGAGTGCTTTTAGGTGCGCTGGCGAAATTTACGAACGAGCGGACTTCCGGTTTGCGAATTTTTGGAAAAAACGAAATAAATACTGAGTTTTCATGTGTTTTTTCACTACAGTTAGCAAGTTAAGCATATAAACACACGTTTCCGATCATTTTTATGCACTCAAAAGTAGTTTTTAGATGAAAATAGAGTGCTTTTAGGTGCGCTGGCGAAATCGCAGTTGATGACTCAACACGCAGCTAGTCACGCCCTCTGGTCTCGCCCCTACACGAAGCAGTCCAGCCCCTGCTGCAAACAACGAATCAAATGTGAGCAGTAAATGACGTGAACTGGGCCCGTCGGGCCGCGGTCCGATGGAACCACGGAGGAGATGGTTCCATGACGAGGGCGGAGTCGGGGAAAAAAAGGAAAATGCGAACATGCAGAACCCGGGTTATAAGCAGGGAGGAGCCAGGGAGAGCCGGGGAGGGCCGGCAAATGCGTAAACGGCTTATGAGTGCACACCTATCTCTCCAGCTCCCCGGGCGCTTTCTGGCTGCTCACTGCACCACCTGG
The DNA here is from genome assembly GCA_038048925.1 of Garcialebias charrua. Classification (NCBI taxonomy): domain Eukaryota; kingdom Metazoa; phylum Chordata; class Actinopteri; order Cyprinodontiformes; family Rivulidae; genus Garcialebias; species Garcialebias charrua. The sequence goes on from JBBPBX010005432.1 coordinate 28,961, forward strand.
TAGGTGGTTGGGTTAAATGCAGAGACGAATTTCGTCTGTGTATGGGAAACATACGCAGATGACAGGAAAATACATTATTATTATTATTATTAGAATTAAATGTGTTTACTTTTACTCCACTACATTTTACATGAAGTATCTGTACTTTCTACTACACTACATTTCTATAATATGTTAAGTTACAAGTTACATTCACGTTGCAGTTTTTGTGATTTGTCGTTAGTTTGAAAATAACTGATGTTGAGAGAGTTGGTCCATTGAATCACTGCAAAGTGGACAGGTAACATTAGACCTGCCTTCAAGAAGAGCTGGACCAATGATGTATGTATGATCTATTGAAATATTATTGAAAGACTATTGAAATATATTGAAATATTATTGAAAGACTATTGAAATATTATTGAAAGACTATTGAAATATTATTGAAAGACTATTGAAATATTATTGAAAGACTATTGAAATATTATTGAAAGACTATTGAAATCTTATTGAAAGACTATTGAAATCTTATTGAAAGACTATTGAAATATTATTGAAAGACTATTGAAATCTTATTGAAAGACTATTGAAATATTATTGAAAGACTATTGAAATATTATTGAAAGACTATTGAAATATTATTGAAAGACTATTGAAATATTATTGAAAGACTATTGAAATATTATTGAAAGACTATTGAAAGNTTATTGAAAGACTATTGAAATATTATTGAAAGACTATTGAAATATTATTGAAAGACTATTGAAATATTATTGAAAGACTATTGAAATATTATTGAAAGACTATTGAAATATTATTGAAAGACTATTGAAATATTATTGAAAGACTATTGAAATATTATTGAAAGACTATTGAAATATTATTGAAAGACTATTGAAATATTATTGAAAGACTATTGAAATATTATTGAAAGACTATTGAAATATTATTGAAAGACTATTGAAATATTATTGAAAGACTATTGAAATATTATTGAAAGACTATTGAAATATTATTGAAAGACTATTGAAATATTATTGAAAGACTATTGAAATATTATTGAAATATTATTGAAATATTATTGAAATATTATTGAAATATTATTGAAATATTATTGAAATATTATTGAAAGACTATTGAAATATTATTGAAAGACTATTGAAATATTATTGAAAGACTATTGAAATATTATTGAAAGACTATTGAAATATTATTGAAAGACTATTGAAATATTATTGAAAGACTATTGAAATATTATTGAAAGACTATTGAAATATTATTGAAAGACTATTGAAATATTATTGAAAGACTATTGAAAGACTATTGAAAGACTATTGAAAGACTATTGAAAGACTATTGAAAGACTATTGAAAGACTATTGAAATCTTATTGAAAGACTATTGAAAGACTATTGAAAGACTATTGAAAGACTATTGAAATCTTATTGAAAGACTATTGAAAGACTATTGAAAGACTATTGAAATATTATTGAAAGACTATTGAAATCTTATTGAAAGACTATTGAAAGACTATTGAAATCTTATTGAAAGACTATTGAAATATTATTGAAAGACTATTGAAAGAAAGACTGTTCAGAACTAGCCTGGTTAAAACCAGACCCTTGTCCTTCACTTCGCTTCGTACTAGGGTCTGGACTTTCTCCATAGAGAAACGATTCTTGCTGGAGGCGTGGCCTCTGCCTGAGGAACAAAACCATTGGATCTTAGAAAAATTTTGAACAGGGAAAGCATTCTGCTCCCTCCCCCTCTGTGCTCTGCCGAACTTGACTTCAGCTCCGCCTCCTGCTGCAGTCTCTCGCTGCCGCTGCATATTCTGTGTTTATATGTTAATAAAACGTTCTAATAAAATAAAATAAAACCATGTAGCGCTGGTCCAGCACACCAGAAGACCAGAAAATATGCAGGGACTCGGGCAGCAACGTAAAACCCGAGTTTAATTCTCTCGTGACAACCTCAGTCATTTCCTTATTCTTTGCACTCAGCGGAGAGAGAGGAGGAGAAGGAGGAGGGAGCGATCACTTGACTTTTGGCAAAAAAACAAAAGAAAACTCCAGATAAGGGATTAAGAAGGGGAATTTAATACATTTGTGTCACATATAAAACAGTCCTGCATCGCTTTGCATCGCTTTGAATGAGAACATGCGAATGCTCGCTGGCTGCGAGCTGGGACAGGTGGGGGCGTGGGTTAGGGGCCAAAAACTCCGCCCCTTCTGTTCTCTGATTGGTCCGGTCAAAAATCTACCAGAGAAATCGTTGTCTATGGGAGAAGTCCCAGACTGAGCAGTGAAGGGAAATGAGAATTGAGCGGAGCTGTGCAGGAAGGCGAGGGCCAGGCTAGGTTCAGAACAGCAGGACAGATTCTCTCCCAAAAGAGACAGACTGGACTCAAAAAACTTTGAAAACCAACTTTTTCTGAACTTGAACAAGTTCAACTTGCTGCAATATTAAAATGTGTCGGTTCATGATGTTAGGAGACAAGAGATGGCTCGACACTCGGGTCCAAGTTTTGAAAATGGTGTCAATTACAAGTTTGACTAGACAGTATTTTAACTAGAGTTGATGACAAACTGGAGTTGAAAGGATCAGATGTTCCTTTGTTAGGTCTAATGCTCCTTTTTTCAAACAGACAACTTTTACTTAAAAGTTTTTCCTGCAGTTAAAATGACACATTGGTTTTGGTTTGTGTTGAATAAAAACTTTAACAGGTATAATCTTTCTTATTTTGTTTAATGACATTTAACTCTGCAGGTCATCCCTGTAATTCTGACACACAGAATCAAAAGTCCAAGTGTGAACTGTGTCACAGGGTAAACACAATAAAAACATGTATTATCTGCAGCATTGTTCATTAAAATGACTCAACACTATTAATGTATAACAGAAAATATACAGTAGGTACACTTAATGATATTGTAGATCATTGGATTAGATAATACATTCAGCAAGTATTTTTACATTAATACTTTAAGTATTTTCAAAAGCAAGTACAGTACTTATTTACTTTTACTTAAGTAAAAACATTAATATTGTACTTCTACTTTTACTAGAGTACATTTTTGTCTGTTTATTTGTACTTTTGCTTACAGTGTTTGAGTACTTTCTCCTTCACTGCTGTTTGATATATAATTAGTTTTTATTCAATTATTTGGTGTTTTTGTGCAACTCCATTAAAGTAAAACGTTAATTTAAGGACCCAGACGGCAGGGTTTCAAAATAAAGCTAAGACACAGACCTTCAAAGTAAATTCATCCGGGACTTTTGTTGAAGCTGTTTTTGTTTAAATCTTTAAAAACAAAGTTTTTTCAAGTCTGACCCTTGAATTGTGTGTTGAGGGTGACTGTCAGCTACCACCACTACAGCCTGAACCCTAATATATGTAAAACTGACTCACTCAGAGCTTTTTTTTAATGTTGATTTAACTCAATCCATGAGATATTTTGCTAACACTCTTTTTTAAATGTTGATTTAACTCAGTCCATGAGATATTTTGCTAACAGACTGAAGCCACGACGTCACCGCGGTCTTTTTGACGGCGCAGGATGATAAAATAATGTGAATAAACCAAAATAAGGCACAAATTATTTAGATTTATCCACATTTCAAGGCAAAAATAACCAATTTTTAAAAAATAAATTCACCTCTAAGAGTTTTAAAAACATTAAAATGTTTAAAAGTTTTAAAGATGTTTAAATTAAAATAGTTTAATAACAAATTCATGTCTGAGAGTTTTAAAAACATGAAAATATTTAAAAGTTTTAAAGATGTTTAAATTAAAATAGTTTAATAATAAAGTCACCTCTGAGCGTTTTAAAAACATTAAAATATTTAAAAGTTTTAAAGATGTTTAAATTAAAATAGTTTGACTCTGTTTTTATATTTTATTTAAATAAACCGTGTGAACACGAAGCAGTTTTGTTTGAGGAAGTCCCGTCTTCCTCAAACAAAACTCGTTTAATTAAAAAAAAAACGAGTTAGACGTGTCGTCACGTGACCAGAACATCAAAGGGTTAGGAAGGACTCCTAAAGGTCAAAGGTCACCACAGGTCCTGTTGATTTACGATGTTTGAGCTCAGAATAAACCGAACGCGTCAACGTTTTCTGAGCGGCTGCTGAGGTTTGTTGAAGAAGCCGAAAGAAGCAGAAGCTACAAACTAAAAACAGCAGCTAAAAGCTAAAACTAGCAAATCTAGTTGTTTCTAGCAAATTGTGATGTTTGTAAAGCACATATTGGGTCATGTAATCGAACCATTTACATATATATAATAGTCCCAACTAAAGTGCTTCCTGGAGGATCACGCTATCCCCGAGCTATTCCAGTCTGGCTTCAAATCCCTCCACAGCACTGAGACTGCCCTACTGAAGGTTTTTAACGACATCTTTCTATCCACAGATACTGGTGACTCTGTGCTGCTTGTCCTATTGGACCTCACATCCGCTTTCGACACCATTGACCATGAGATCCTCATTGCTAGGTTGGAGCAGTGGGTGGGCATCTCAGGATCAGCCCTAAACTGGTTCAGATCCTACCTCTCTGACAGGTCTTTTTGTGTGTCCATCAATGATTTTACTTCTGCAGTGGCGGCTCTTAAATGGGGGGTTCCGCAGGGGTCCATCCTGGGTCCTCTCTTGTTCTCCTTATACCTGCTGCCACTCGGTGCTATTTTCCGGAAACACAATATACCTTTCCACTTCTACGCTGATGACTGTCAAATCTACTTCCCCCTAAGACAAAATGGTACAGGCTCTATTCAACCTCTGCTCGACTGCCTGGCTGACATCAGGGACTGGATGGCTTTAAATTTCTTAAGCTTCAATGATAAGAAGTCTGAAGCCATATTGTTCCTTCCCAATGACACAACCTCAAACCACTGCATTGACCTGTCTGCTCTACCCCTGTCCGAAAAACAAAAAGTCAAAAATCTGGGAGTGATAATGGATCCTTCCATGAAACTCAACAGTCATGTAAACATGATCGTCAAATCCTGTTTTTTCCAGCTGAGGCGTCTGTCTAAGCTGAAGCCCATATTATCCAAAAAGCACCTGGAGACAGTGATTCACGCATTCATTACATCTAGGCTTGATTACTGCAATTCACTTCTGTTTGGCGTCAGTCAAGCCACCATTGCACGATTACAACTGGTTCAGAACGCAGCTGCCCGATTTTTAACCAGCACACGCAAAAGAGAGCACATTACACCAGTCTTGGCCTCCCTTCACTGGCTACCGGTTCATCTTCGAATCCAATTCAAAATTCTCATGTATGTCTACAAATCGCTGAACAGTCTCGCCCCCGCCTATCTCTCGGATCTGATACACCCATATGTCCCTCCACGTGCTTTGAGGTCAGAGGATCAGGTACTCTTAATAGTTCCAGAAACTCGCCTTAAGCGCAGGGGTGACAGGGCGTTCTCTGTAGCAGGCCCAAGACTCTGGAACGAGTTACCGCTGCTCATCAAACAGGCCCCCTCCCTCTCGGTTTTCAAATCCCGGTTAAAAACTCACTACTACTCCATTGCTTTCAATGCCAGCTGATGTGTACTGGATCGTTTGATTTATGATCTGCAATGTTTTTATGTTTTTCGTGTTGTACTTCATTGTCTGTGTTACCTGTTGCGTGTTTGTTTGTCCAGCACTTTGGTGTGGACTTGTTCCTGTTTAAAGTGCTTTATAAATAAAATGGTATGGTATGGTATGGTATATAAGTAATTTATCTTTTACAAAGGGAGTATTTCCTGACGGAATGAAGGTGGCCAAGGTGGTTCCTCTTTTTAAAGGAGGTGACAAATGTGAGTTTAATAATTATCGATTGGTATCCTTGTTACCACAGTTTTCTAAAATCTTGGAGAAATTGTTTAGTAACAGATTAGACCAATTTATTGAAAAGCAAAATATTTTTAACTAATAGCCAATATGGTTTCATAGCAAAAAATTCAACATCCAATGCGCTCGTGGATTTTATTGAACAAGTAACAACTGCTGTGGACCGAAAACAGTATTGTGTGAGTGTTTGTTGACCTAAAAAAGGCGTTTGATACGGTCGATCATAACATTCTTTTTGAGAAATTGTATAAATATGGTATCAGAGGATTGACTCTGCAGTGGGTGTGCAGTTACTTAAATAACAGGAAACAATTTGTGCAGATGAATGATGTGAGATCGGATTACAGCACCATTACATGTGGAGTTCCTCAAGGCTCTGTAATTGGTCCAAAGTTGTTCATCCTGTATGTAAATGATTTGGTTAAGGTGTCCAGTCTCCTTAAATGCGTTCTTTTCACAAATGCCACAACTTTTTTTTTGTTCTGGTATGAATATTGAACAGTTATTGAAATTAATGATGATTGAGTTTGGTAAAAATTTTAATTGGTTTAGACTCAACAAAGTATCGTTAAATTTGGATAAGACTAATTATATGATATTTAGCAATAAAAAGAATACTATTGATGTTTCATTCAAGATTGAAAATTCATAAATCTGTAGAGTATATGAGGCGAAGTTTTTGGGTGTCATCATTGATGATAAATTATCATGGAAGCAACACATAAATTCAGTTAAAATGAAAATGTCGAAATCTGTTGTAGTTTTTTATAGAGTCAGGTATCTACTGAATGACAAAGCATTGTGTTTGTTGTACAATACAAGTGTAGTGCCACATTTCATCTATTGTGTTAATCTTTGGGGAAAAGCATGTAAATCAATTACAAAGTCTATTTTTATATTGCAGGAGAGAGTTGTAAGGATTATCAAAGGTAAACATTATTGTCATCCATCAAATATATTATTTTGTGAAATGAAGTTTTTGAAGTTCCCTGATTTAGTGGATTATAACATCTTGTCATTTATGTATAGAGCGCATCATAATGCATTGCCTTCTAATATCCAAATTAATTATGTGAAAATATCCAGTAATTATAATCTTAAGGGGAAAGATGTTTTTCTTAAACCGCAATTCAGAACCAGTTTGAAGGAAGATCTACCATAATTCAAGGTGTTAGACTGTGGAACGATTTAGAGTTATCTGTTAAGGAAGCTAAATCAATCTCAATATTTAAGAAACTGGTAAAAGTCCATATGCTAAAAAATATATATGAATGTATTTCATGAAAAGTGTTAGATATTTGAAATATCGCTTGAGTTATTTACTTGTTTTGACAATTTTTTGAATATGTTTGTTTGAATGGTTTATTAGATAAATAAGGAGCAGATTTTATAAGATTCTTTCTTCATCTGCTGCCCTTTCATTTTATATTTACAATGTTTTGTAATTACAGATATGGTAATTGTTATGTTACGTTTTTTTATTTTTGTTATGGAATGAATAAAGATTTTAACAAAAAAAAAAATATGTAGCTAATATCTAAAATGTGTTAACTGTAGCTAAAAACTCAGTGGTATCAAAGTAGCTACACACTAAAACCAGTTAGGAAAAAGCTACATTTATGAGAACAGTAGCTAAAACTAACAAACCCATGTCCAGCAAACAAAGCAACACATCAAAAGCTAAAAAAAACTAAAAAATTTTTAAAGCTAAAATCAACAAAATAGTAGCAACAAGCTAACATTAGCAAAATAGTAGCTAAAAGCTAAAACTAGCTAAACAAAAGCTAAATGCTATAATCAACAAAAGCTAGTAAAAGATACATTTTATCAGAACAAATCCTTAGAGCTAAAAGTATCAGACCAGTAGCTAAATGCTAACAATTGAAGCATGCTGAAGTAAATTTCCATGAGCTCAAAGTTTTTGAAGAGTTCTGAATTCTTTGAGGACAATTTATAAATAATTCAAAACTTATAAAAACTACAAAAACCAGAAGTTTTAGCCAAAATACCCCAAAGGAGCTGAAAGTTTTGATAAATGAAACGTTAAAAAAGCTGAAAATTCAAAATCATGAAGAACAAAATGTCAACAGAATAAAGACAAGTTTGTCCTTCAGCTGGTTTCAGCTGCAGGTTGTTTTAAACTCAGTTTGAATGAATCGATCCGTCAAAGCTTTATTAGTTTTATTTATTAAATTATTAGTTTTATTAGATTATTAGTTTTATTATATTATATTATTTGTTTCATTTATTAAATTATTAGTTTTAGTAGATTATTAGATTGATTAGATTATTAGATTGATTAGATTATTAGATTTATTAGATTATTAGATTTATTAGATTATTAGATATATTAGATTATTAATTTTATTAGA